>CM040424.1:100538304-100555182 GCA_022702705.1 Papilionanthe hookeriana x Papilionanthe teres | reverse complement strand
AGTATACTTCGTTCAGTTACGTATTGCTAAAAATTTCAAATCAATTGGAATTAATTTAAATACCTAAATGAATTTTCTAAGTTAAATCACATTTTTTGTAATTAAATAATTATAATAATTTAAATACGACTCAAAAAATTACCAAATTAATTTTGGGAGTTCTCTGTGATAAGAGGAGTCTCTAAAAAATAAAATTCTAATAAAAATAAAATTTTTCATTTTTAAGAATTATTTAATATTTAAATAATTAAAAATTTAGTAAAATAATAAAATTAATAAAAATGTTGAAAATGTTTTAAATTGCCCTAACTCTCTAAATAGAGATCTTAAATTTTAAAGGATTAAAATTAGTTTTAAAGGCTAAAATGGAATTTCCTTAAATTTTTACTAAAATATTTGTAATAATTAAAAGGAAAAATCAGAAAAATATGAAATTTAGTTCCCACCTCAGAGAGATTTAAGAAAAATATAAAACTTAATTTTCAACTTAAATAATATTTTATCCTTAATTAATAGTTTAAAAATTAAAATAATTCTAATAATTAAATTAAGGTTCAACAGATCATAAAATTTGGTCAAAGTGGTCCTCTGGTCTAGGTCTACCTCCAATAAAAATTTCAAAGCCAAAGGTTTTGTTTTGGACAAGTTATTGAATTTTCATTGAAAATCCTTTTTTGCATTAAAATAAATATATGAATTAAGTTAAAATTTAAAAAATTACATTTTCTCCTCTGATATTTTAATTAACCCATAAGTGGAGTCACATAAAAGTTTCAAAGTCATTTGAGTTAAACTTAATAAATTATGAAGTGACAAAGGCCCTTAGGGGTAAAAGTGTAATTTTTAAGAATTTAACCTTAATCAATATTTAGGCTTACATAAAATGGGAAATGGGCAATAAATGATCTTAATTATTATGTTTGGATGATTCAAATATAAAGGGGTAAATGGTAGAACCCATCTCATTTTTGTCACCTTAAAGGATAAATTTTATGATTTAGTTAATCATTATAATTTTAAAAAATTTTAAAAATTAAATTAAAAGATCCTTAAGGTTAGGGCTTGATTTTGGAAGTTGGTGTTCCACTAATTTAAAACCCCTATTTGATGTCTAAATGATAATTCACTATTTTAATAAGAATCATAATCATGAAGGTCACTTTAACATTCTTTTTTAAAGACATAACTATACCAACTAAAATTTTAAGGGCGTGGTAGTGAGCTAGGCTTAATTGAAAATTTGATTAATGAGGAATAGAAAAGGAAACACTGCCAATCTTAAACCACTTGTGAAACACTATAAGCCCATCAAAATTAATTAAATTCTTTCATAAATTAAGTTTGCCTCTAAAGGCCCCACTTACATTATCCCTAAGTTGAATATCAAATGATAACTACCCCACCTTTCAGGATGATTAAAATATTGGCTCACTGAGCATAAAAATATAAAACAGATGAGTCATTTAATAATTATGATAAGTTCAAAATGACCTCGAGGAAGCTCAAAAGAATTGTGAAATGACTAGGTACCTCCTAGGTCAATTTCACAAATCTTTGGGACACCTTGTACGACAACTGGACCTATCATATTTATTAAATGAAGAGATCTCTTAAATAAATGAATAGGACCCACCAAGTTATGATATAAGTTTGGTAGGCCTGTGAAGAACCCATCTATAAGCTTTTACTTTCATGTACGTTATAAATGTTTATTGCAAAAAGATATTAAAGTTTCAGGTGGAGGAACGAGAAGCTCTCCAGGTACAATTTTATAGTTTACAACACTTTCTTTTCCTGCAGTTTCTTTACATTTCTTGCTTACGAGCTTGCATGTTAAACAACAATGTCACCTTGCATGAAAACCAAAACTTTTAGGATAGCCACAAAACCAAAACAAAAAATCAATATTAGAAAAAAATCAACACAGATAAAATTCACAGCCACAACATTCAAAATATATTACAACTCAAAATTTAATCACAAACAAAATAAAAATCACAATTGCAATTAAATTAAAATATCTCTGTCGGATGATCGGGAATACCTCAGAGGATACAACCTACGGTTGTTAACGGGATTTCCCATGGTCTAAATGAAAGTATGGAACTCATTAAGTTGAGTTTAGTAAATTCATCTGGACTAAGTGAATCCGAAGAATATAGGGATCTTAACCAATTCCGCTTAATCAACTTAAACATTATCCCATAATAAAATATTAAGACACCTCAATTTAAATTTTTCCAAAATATGACACTTCTCTTTTCTTACAATTGACGTTTCTTTAAACTAAATCTGCTACGATGAGGAGCTTTAAGCATGCATGGTGGGCAGCACGGCCATTTTCAATAGTAATGCTCCTTAGAAATTAAAACAATAAGTTATAGGACTTCAAGGTAGCTTTCCCAGTGTAGCATAAACCCTCACCTTATCTCTTTAAGCCTTTGCATGACCATGTTGTGCAATATAAGCCCTAACTCATCTTAGGATTCTAAGGTTGTCATCGGGTATGACATAAACCCTACTATCTTCCAGGCTATTCACATGACCAGTATTAAGTGAGTGTAAGCCCTAAATAATAAAATTAATAGGATGAAACATCCAATAAAAATCCCAAATTAAAGTCAAATCATTGGATAATTCGAGAAAACACCAAGATCTCTCTTGGATCTATGTCTTTCCCCTAATCTTTCTCTCATTTAGATTCCTACAAAATCTATTCCGAAATTTGAGCCACTCACCTATTAGATTTTCCATTACCACATTTTCTTGGGGAACCTTACCCTTTGGAAGTCATGAGTACAATATTTCCTGATATATATTAAGAGTTTTCTTAGGTGACCTCGGTTATCTAAGATGTAATTAACTATAGGGGCTTGCCCTTATAGGAAACTTAAAGACCCCATATTAATATAAACTCTTCTAATTCCTCCATATTAGATAAAGGAAATTGTCAGTTGACATAAATGGTTTGCAGACCAAACAGATATCATAAATTCTTTAGTTTATTTGATCAAGCCTCACTACCAAGCAATGTGTCAATTCTTTGGTATAGACACTTAGCTTATAGCGAAGTGCTTGATTATTTTAAACTGTCGATTATATGAGATCAGTTTGATTTCATATTTAAAAAAATGATATTTTTCTGAAATTATATTTATTAAATTAAATCTGCACCATCTAAAAACACGAAGGGTTCACTTTAACAGCCGACAAAGTTATGTATTTTCTATGGTGGATTGAATCAAATAATTCAAAAAAACCTAATTTTCTATTTATCCACTACGGTGCCATGCAATATTCAGCAGTTTTGAAATGCTACGTGGTTCACTCTCATTCGATGGGCCATCCACATGAATGTCGACACGGTCTGCGCTTTATGTATCGATCTCCCGTCCGAAGCAATCAGAGTCATCCACTGAATACATGCGCAATCCAACGGCGCTCGATCTTTGCCCCCGAATGGTTCATTCTGAGATCCTTACACCTTCAAACCTTAAGATCTCGAGTTGGACTCAACAAAATCAAGTGTGTTTTGTTTCTATAGACTCATCCGACCTAGACGAACCTATCTATATTGTTTATGCGGCATGAAATACAGTGTACATGCATGTATAATTAAATTAGGCTCGGGTTAGAGGAATAGTTCTTCACCTTATTCTAAGAGGTGAGGCCTCAATAAAAATTTTTTGGCATGTTCGTGGTGACCTTGTGCAGCTCTTGTATGCACCAGTTTGAGCTTTCCTTGGTTCTACTCCAGAACTCAATCAAGTGGCAATTTCGGGTAAGAGGGAAGTCTAGGTTAGAGAGACTCTGTGGTAAGGCTTTTATGGGGGATTGTCTTCTCTCAGTCAGGTGATGGTTTGGGCACAAGTACTTGGAATTTGGTTGAGTGTGGAGCTACGGCGAAATGAGTCATGTTTCCCACAGAGAATTGGCCTGAGAAATTGAGTGAGGGTAGTAGGTTGGAATGGCTAAAGATAGTGGACTTGCATTCAAGAAGGTCTGATGGAGCTCCAATTAGATTTTGGCAGAGTTTCCTTAAGGTTGTGAGCATTCTCCCCTTTGTTCTTGAAGAGCTATATTTATAACTATGATGGTTTAGCTGAGCTCAGGGGGGTCAATATGGGTGCACTGAGTTGCTGAGTTGGGGAGCTGAGCAATGCCAATGGCAAATTAGGGTTGGACACATAGGCTGGGTCAAATTGGGTTTGATTTCAAGTGGAGTGGCTCTCGATTTAAGCTCCTCCAGCGACTAGGCTGGCCGACAATACCTGAGCTTGTGGTCAGGTGGTCAGGTGAGCCACAGGTCGGGCCATTAAGGTAATTAATTGAGTTGGTAATGGGTTTTGGCAAAGATCCCTTTGGCTTAGGTATTTTAGGAAAGAAATAAATTTAGGGGATATTTGGTCCATGGCTTAACTAGGCTGGGCTAAGTGGATCTTGGGTGGCTCTTAGGGTCCAAATGCTGGCTGTGGTGGGCTTGGCTTAGTCAATTTTGCTAGGTTTAGGTGAATTTCAGTCTTAGGTTCAATATTAGGTCATTTTAGTTCAAGTTGGGTTAGGTTTATTCTTGCATTGGATCCAACTGATTGTTCAAAATGGTTTTTGTGATTGTCACAAAGGTTGTAGAAAAGGATTGGAGTAGTTTTGAGTTAGTTTGGAAGGTGAATTTAGTGGAAATTGGACATTTGGTTAATTTGGGCTAACTTGGATTAGACTTCAGTTTGGGTTAGGCTAGAGCTTTGCTAGGGTTCAACTGATGGATCAATTTGATGTGGGTGATTTTCATGAAGTGTTTTGGGTAGAAATTGAGTGGAAATTTTAGGGTTAAGGCATTCAACTTGGTGACATTTGAGCATATGGCACATTTGGGGCAAATTTGGTGATTTTGACTTTTTGTTAGATTTTGGTGAGGCTTGGGTTCAAGTTATGGTCACTTGGTGGATCAATGTGTTTTATAGGAATGTTAGGAAGAGATTTGAATTCAAATTGTGGGAAATTGACTTCATCATGGGGTTCAATTTGGGGGATTTAGGTCATATGGCCAAATTTAGGTCTTTTTGGTTTGGATTGAAATTGGACTTCGAAATTGGTTCAATTGGGCTTGGATTTGGTTTGAATTGGGGCTATACATAGTGAATTTGAGTTTAGGATTGGAATTGGGGAGAATTGAAGTCAATTGGATGGACATTGGAGATGATTTTGGCATTTTGGGTTTAAGGGGATAATTTAGGTATTTTTGTCAAAATGGGTTAATTTTATTAAATTAGGTCCAATGAAGTGGTTTTAATTGGTTTTTGAGACATTTAGGATGACTTTGGAATTTCTAAGATTTTTTTGGAATTTTTTCAATTTGAGGGGCATTTTGGTAATTTTTAGCTACTTTGGAGTATTTTGGGAATTGGGGTATTTTAGTGGAGAACATTTTGAAATGATTTTTGGAGAAAATTGGGTAGTTTGGGCAAATTTTAGGAATTTGGTCAAAAATTAGGGTTATATGGCAATTTGGTAATTTAGTAGAAGTTTGGGTTAAATGGGTCAAAGTTGGGATTTTTGATAAAATTGGGATGAATTAAGAATGTTGAAAATGAGCCTATTTGAGCCATGGAACAAGGGAATTCTTTTTTTTGGATCCTCCATATGCTAGTTCTAACCAAACCCTAACCTAGAGCTAAGAGCTTGGGGAACCACCCGCATGAGTTTCCAAAAGAGTATGGGATCAAATATAAGCATCTTTAGCTTAAGGTTGTGAGGTAGTGAGTGAAAATGTGAGTTTATGTGTGTGCATGTGAGTCTGACCCAGACCAGACCACCCAGGGAGAGTCCTAAGGCTTGACCATCCTATAGGGAACTCCACTTGAGTTTCCTTATGCTTAGCCTCGTTTTCCTAAGTGCTTAAAGGTTAGAATCTAAGCAATTGAAACGCCAAATGAAGCAAAGATGCGTTTTGAATTTCTACGAGGTAAGGTTTCCATCACTAGTCTTCTAAGATAGTCAGCAAGAAAGTACTATGGCTAGACCCTAATCTCTTCTAAAGAAAGACTAGAGCTCAACAAAAGTGAGATCAACAGGTGGCTAAGACCAGGTTTGGTCTAATTTTAGATCCTCAAGGCCTGGTTTGGCCTCTAAAAAAGCGGGTCAAAGGGTGCATGACCAAGGTGCATGTGGCCTCCCTCATGGTGAAGCGTGTAGTTTTGTCCTATAGTGCTTGGACCTAACTTGGGTTGTCTTGTAGTGTCACCCACATTTCATGATGAGTTGGTCTTGGGCCATGGGTAACCCGTTAGGAATGGGCTTTGGACTTCATGGGTCATGGGCTTTGAGTTGGATCTTAAGATTTTGGGCTCAGGATAATAGGTTGGATATAGCCCAAAATTTAGACCCTAATGCTTCACCACATTGTGTGATGTCATGACCATGTTTGGTGAAGTTCAATTGGATGGGGATGTGTTCAATTGGTCAAAATTTGGACAAATTTGGGGTAGGCCCAATTGGTTTTGACCATCCCAAGGTGCCAACAAATAATTGGGTGAACATAGAATATTAGGGTTTAGTGTTGATTTTTGGGGTTTGGTGAGGATAGTGAGGCCTTTTGTGAGGCTATGGATCAATTTAAGTAGACCCCTCTCCCAAGGTGAATTTTGTGGTTAAAGTGGTCCCTAGGGTTCATAGGAAGGGTCATAGGGTCTTGGGTTGATTTGGGTGACCCAGGGCATGTCTTGCCCAAGGGGGTAAACTTTGGTTCCTCACCTGGTTAAAACCCTAAACCAACTCAAACAAAGGTCGAGGGATTAGGATTAACATGATGAGACCAAAGGGATTAGGATTGACATGATGAGACCAAAGAAAGCACAACCATGCAAGTAGGTGGGGTGAGTCTTCACAAAAGTGTGGTTAACAACCACTACTGCTTACGTGGTTCAAAGCTAATGCAGTTTCTAACTTCGGTCCTTGCGACATATGGACGTCATTACTACTCGTCACTATGACCTATGTGGACAACTACGACCTACTTGGTCCACAACTCGTGCAGCTCTCGAATCTAGCCCTCGTGGCTTATACACGTCGTTACTACTTACCACTACGGCCTACATAACTAACTACACCTTATGTAGTTCACAGCTAGTGCAGCTTCTGACTCCAGCTCTGCAGCCCACAGATGTCGTTGCAGCTCACCTCTATAGTCTATATGGCTTACGTGGTCCCCAGCTCCTGCAACTCCTTACTAGGGCCTCTATGACCAATTGATGCTCTAGAAACAACAACATACGACCCACCTGGCCAACTGTTGTCATAGTTATCAACTATATACAACCTCTACGACAAGATGACAATGTAACCAAAATTTACTACAATCAAGATGAACTACTACCTCCGTGACAATCGACCACGGCCCTTGCAGCCTGCTGTCACCAAGAGCTACACTAGATTATGACTGTACAATTTTGTAATTTTTTATTCTCTAATTCAGAAGAAGAGTAGACCTATTTACTCACCATTCATAGTGGAATATTTCAACTGAGCCAGGCCCCATGATATTTTTCCCTCTCAATGGTTTTCCTTGTAAAAAATCGAAGCATCTCCTCCGGTTTATCTTTAATTACTTGAGTGTGCGCTAGTTTTTCATGTAATTCTAAGACGATAAAAAAAGATTACTCTACCACCGCAAATCTTCTAGCACTCACCAACCATCTTAATGTTTCAAAACTTTTTCAAACAATGCAACAAACTAAGTTTTGAAGCTCATGGACTATTCTAATTCAAAAAAAATGCTGAAAGCTCCAACAAAGAGTCGAACCTATCATGCCGAGTTGAATTTGGTTATAAAGCTCCATTTTGAAGTTACTAGTTGAACCCTATGTTCCAAACATGAGTTTAGACATGGTTCAAATAAAGGTCAGGATACATGAAAAGGCGAAACCTTATTTAAAACTATATTAAATGTCTTGTTGTATGTATTAAACTTAACTCGAATTATGTTTAAACATTATATTGCATGTATAAAACATTCTAAACTCGTTCAAAGTTTAATTTGAATGCTTGGTCTTGATCTAGTTAGCTAAACTCTTGTTCAATCACAACGTTTGAGTCCACTTAATTGAGAGATTGTTGATTTTGGAAGGAATGGAGCATATCATCTTTCCTATAAGCGTCGGAAGGGCACAATTGCAAGGTAACTGTTGAAGCATTTTCTGCTACAAAAAATTACGAGTTTCTGTATGCTTGCCTCATAATTTGAGCAAGAATCTGCTGGAGAAGATGGTTGGAAGCGAAAAGCTCGAGTTGCAATATATATATATATATATATATATATATATATATATATATATATATATATATATATATATATATATATAGTTTTTACAGCCTTCAGATTACATGATCATAACTAAGGCATTTTCCTAATAATATTAGGAGCTGCCATAACAATTAGAAATAGATTGGAGCTGAATCCACATTTCCTCTCCCTGAATCCTCATCAGGCTAAATGAAACAGGAAAATTATTTTTTGGTGCAGTTTATTAAGCAGAACCTTATAAAGTAAAGGATTGAAGCTGTTCAAAGGTCAAGAATGAACCAATGATAGCTACATTTAATAATTAAATATTAAATTCAATATAAGTTATGGTGAATAATTTTGGAAGATTATAGGGAAACTTCTATTTTATAACAAGTGGTAAGCTTCGATAACTACTTTATTTGGGAAGTAAGGAAGATAAATACAATAAAATAAGACAAAGGAACATATTTTTTGCTAAAGAATATGAACACTAAGCTTCAGGAACATGGCTTAATGTAACTGTCGCATTATTAAGAGGAACATATACTTTTTTAATTTCCCATGATTGAAATCGATCATTAGTCATATGCAAAGAGATATTGTTCACTAGTAAATGAAATGTTAATTAAACGAGACAAGTCATAGGTCACATCAACATAAAATAATTCAAATCGAAAATTTAAAATAATATGAGAATCTCTCAAATATTTAATTCCTGATTATTTAAAGTAATCAGATTCATTCAGCCTATCAATTTAATATCTGACAAGTTTAAATATCACATTTTCACATTGTTGCATTTTAATTGCATTCTAATTCCAATTAATAGTTAATTAACTAAATAAGCTATTATTTATTTGTTGTAGACCTTTCAATTATTTTGAAGTTATACAACCAAATATGAAATACAGGAGAAAACACAACAACAGCGAAATTCGCTATAATCACGGATATGAGGCTCTTAAAAATACTGGTCCAAGCTTAACAATTTAGAATGCCCAAACTTAATGGCACTTTTTTAGTTCAAAAAACTCAAAACTCAAATGACACTTGCCTGTATTAGAGGGCTCAAGCTGGTAGGGCTCTCGTCCAGTCTAGATGGCACTCGCAGGGGCTTAGAAGAAATTCACCAAAATAGGAGGCACAAGTTCCTCAATCAGTAAGATCTTCAATGCACTTACATAGGGCAACAATCAAGATATAATCTAATCATTTTTTTTTAATATTTGTAATAAATATATCATATATTTATATCTTAAATTCAAATTTAGCCTCTCCTGCAATGGCCGAAAAATTATAAATATCATGATGTGAATTAATAAAATATCTCATAAATCCTTTTTTTCTAAATAAATATTTTTTTTTTTATTTTCTCTTCTTTCTCTTTGCCCAAGGTTTTCACAGATCTTGTGAGTTCTGTAAGACGGTTAGCATTTGAAAATCACGGTGAATGAATTCATTTGGTTAGAGAAGCTAAAGAAATTCATTATGGTTGACCACCCACCCACCCCGTCCCCACCCACAGGTCACCCACAACACCCCCCGCCAACACCAATTTCCCAACAAAAAAAAAAAAAAAAGGATTAGAGATGGTGAATATAGGCATCCAAAATAATGAGCTAGTGTCGTGTGAGCCATTCTTTGAAGATTAAAAGAGAAGGCATGTCAGCAAGCTAGCCTCAAATGTTTTTGATCATGAAAGGTGAACTCGATGACTAGCTCCAAAGCACCTTAATTGAGGTCATGCCCATAACTTTTTTTGAAATCAAATAGCTAGTAAGTGGGAGACTCTTTTTTAATGTTGCAATGGTGATGGTCTTAAGAGCCAACTATCAGATAAGGAGAATCTTGATTAACTCTATAAATTCTATCAGCATCTATCTTAAATGATTTATATAGAAGATGAATTTATAACTCTATAAAATTTTTTTTCTGGAACCGAGAGACATACGAATGAACGTTCTCATTCATCCCTTGCTTGACATGCCATAGGGTCGGTGAGTTCTTAAGGGGCTTTCGAGCGCTGGCAAACTGTGTTGTAAATAATTTCTTAAAACAATTGAATGAGGTGATTAATTTTGTCAGAAGGCCATTAAACCACCTGAGGGCTGAGAACCTCAGGGTGGTTTAGAACAATGAATAATTAAGTGCATCGAAGAGTTTGTGAAGGCAAACGACGGACAAAAAGAAATGATATGGTTGGTTGGATCACTCTAATTATTTTATGATTCCAAAGATGTAAGTTTGAACTTCTCGGGTGGCTCAACATCAAAGATTTATCTGAGGGAATGCATTACCTGACTGGCGGTAAACATCTAATTGCCCAAATCATGGTCTGGTCAATGGTGTAGACCTAGCACTATATTGATTCTGGGAGTCTTCCGCCTTTTTTATCTGCTAAACTGCTCGACGACCTTGGAGTTTGGGTTCTTCCTCTTGAGAGTTTGAAAAATATAAGTTCTCTTAAACAAAAATATCAGATTTTAAAAAAAATGAAATTAACAATCTCAAAGAAGAAATTATAAGCATAAAAATATCACAACATGAAATGAGTCATAGATTAATAACATTTGAAATTAAAAATATGAAATGGAACAATAATTTTCCATATAAACAAATAAAATTGATTCACTAAGTAATACTAAAATATTCAATTCTTTTTAAAAAGCTATCATGGAAAAATAGTTTATATCAATGAAAATAATTATTGATCATGAATATATGTTTCCTCTCTTACAGTAGTAGTCAATTCATGTGTTGATATGAACTGTATTCAAGAATGTATTGTTCCTTCTAAATATTTTGAACAAACCACTCAAATACTTACCACATTTAGTGGTAATAGAATAGAACTTTAATATAAATTATATAATCAACCCATCTATAAAGATAAATATTGTATTCCTAGACTATTTTTATTAGTTAAAAATTTATGTCACCAAATAATTTTAGGAACTCCCTTCTTAAATAAAATAATGTAAATAAAAACTACTTCATGGAAAATTATTTCTGAAAAATTTCTTACGCCAATAAAATATTAGTTAACTATAAATCTAAAAGAAATAATTATTCATGAAATTAGTAAAATCAAAGAAAAATAATTTCATATTAATTGGTTACTAAAAGAAATTAATATTAAAATAATAAAAGAACAACTCTAAAGCTAGAGAACTTATAGCCAAATAAACAAAATTTTAAAACATTTACAAAATAAAATTTGTTTCAATAATTCTATAGATTTTTGGGAAAGAACAAATAATTGTGTTGAATTATCATATGAAGATGATTTTAATGAAAAAGATATTTCAGCTAAAGCTAGGCTAAGTCAAATGAACTACACATTTTATTAATTTATGCAATAAAGAAATAAATGAAACATTAGATAAACGACTTATTAGACAATATTGTGATCCTTGGAGTTGCACAACATTCTACGTTGAAAATGCTGCTAAATAAGAAAGAGGAAAACCAAAGGTATTATTAGTTATAAACCTCTTAATATAGTATTTAAAAAGATTAAATATCCAATCCCAAAAAAAAATTATTAAATTGATTAAATAAATTTGACCTTAAATCTAGTTGTTGGTAAATTCAAATATAAGAGCACAATTTTTATAAGACTATCTTTACTATCCCTCTCAAACACTATGAGTGGATGTAATGCCATTCAGAATTAAGAACAGTCTATCTGAATTTCAAAATATTATGAATGATATTTTAGTTTTCTCTGATATTATTCAATAAAATTCTAAACATCTTAATACTTTTAAATGGCTTGCTAAAGAAAATAGACCAGCTATTCATGCACCTAAAATTAGATATTTCAAACTAAAATTAGATATTTAGGACATAATATTTCTAATTTCTTTATAATTCCTATTAATCACATTATAGAATTTTTTGATTAATTTTCTAATATAATTACTGAAAAAAAAAATAACTTCAATGCTTTTTACGAGGTTAAATTACGTTCCTGATTTTTATGAAAATTTTGCTATAGACATGTCACATCTTTTTCATAGACATAAGAAAAATCCCCCAGCTTGGTCTTATATTCATTTTGTTGTAGTTCAAAAAAATTAAACTATAGTTAAAAATCTACCTTGTATTCATCTAACTCATCCAACTAGTTTTAAAATTATTGAATTTAATGCATCAAATTGAGACTATGGTGGAATTTTTAAAGCAAAAATTAGCACCTTCCTCCAAGGAAGAACTAGTTAGATTCACCTCAGGATGATGAAACTCTAACTCAATCTAAATATTTTACTATTAAATTATAAATATTTGTTATAGTTAAACTAATTTCTAAATTTTAAGGTGATTTATTAAATATTAAATTTTTATTGCTCATAGATTGTAGTGCTGCAAAATCTATCAATCTTAAAAATGTTAAAATCTTTTCTCCAAACAAATCTTTGTGCATATCATGATAAGCCCAACTATCTATTTTCGATTTTGATAGTGAATATGTTAAGGGAGAGACTAACTCCTTCCATGATTTTCTTACTCATGAGTTTTTGTAAGAATTCTCAGAGACGAATCAACCCTCAAGGGAAGGGTCCCTTGACCCCTCGTAACTGTGGTGTCTTTTTTTCTCACGGAAGGAAAAGAGATCGTGGCAATAATCCTTCCCAATACGAAATATATTTATTGATATAAATACTCTTCTACTCAACCTTCTTTCTCTTCCGATCTAAAATCGCCACTTAAATCGTATTATGAAATCTTAGAGTTTGGATATGATCTTCAATTTCCACTAAAATTGTTGTCTTGAAAAGTTTAGATCTTAATGATGATGATTATCATCTTACCTCATCATGGAGAATTCTTGAAAGATATCTTGGTTCTAATCTTTTCCCTTAGGAATATTTTTTTTTATCAAAACATGTATGAAGCTATCATTTCCTTCCTTGAATCTGTTGAAATCCAACATTATTATAATAAAAATAATAATTTTTTTTGCTTACAATAATGCCATAATTAATATAATAATTAATCTTAAAGAATGAGGGCTCACTCTAAATTAGATTAACACAATAGAATATAGAAATCCAGAATCCCAATTTAAAAAAAACATTTCTTTTTTATTATTGAACTTATAATGAAGCCATGTATAAGAAATTTCTTGTTATTAATCTTAGAAGAAAACATTCATGGTTGTTTGTAATGATGCTAGAAATTTTATCTAATGATATTTCTCATTGGTTTTACGAATAGTGGGATGATTGTGGTGCAGTAACGAAAATCTTACCACCTCTAATCAAAGCTTCATATTATCCTTGGGTAAAATATTGCCTTTACATTTCAAAAATTCTAGTAGATATTTTAATAAATGATCAATCTGATTTATATTTTTTTCATTTAGTGTCAAATTCTATGAATTTGGTTATGGAACATTGAAATCCAAAATGACACTTTAAATTGAAAGTATTTATATAGAAAGTATGCAGTAAAAAGGTAGAAAACCATCAAAATCGTAGAAAATTTATTTTCATCAATTAACCCAAGCTAATAAATCATGTCTGCCAAAAAATCAAGCTCAAGAAAATCTTTAATTTAAAATCTTTATAAACAATTAATAAGAAACTTTTATAATGAATTCACCCAGAAAATCAAAGAAAGATTATACCATCAGCTTTGCCAAGTTATTGAAGAAGCAGATCATATGCACAAAGAAAACAAGATGTCAATGGATAGTGACGATGAACCTGAAAGCTGGGAAAATCTACCTATGACAATCATTCACAAAAAAAAGAATCTTAATCCGGTAGTTAGTGGTGGTCCCCACCATGATCCAATATTAATAAAGCCAATGTTTTATACATCTTTTTATATATCCTGAAACAAATTTATATATATATATATATATATATATATATATATATATATATATATATATATGTATGTATGTATGTATGTATGTGTGCGCGCTGTCATAAATACTTAATCGAAAGTATACTGTATTTATTTAGAGCCGTCAGATTACACGATAAAAAATAAAGCATTTTACTAATAACTTAAAGAACACTCTTGACAATTTGAAATAGATGAGAGCCAAATTGAATTCCTCTCCTCGAAGTAACCGAAGCTGGCTGAAAGAATTAAAGAAACAAGGAAATTAATAGTTTGTGCTGTTTATTAATCAGATCCTTATAAAGTAAAGGATATCCACGGTCAACAATGAGCCAATGATAACCACATTTAATAATTACATATTACATTATAATTGATGGTGGATTATTTTGGAAGATAATATGAAATCTTATATTTTATAAAAAGTCGTAAGCTTCGATAGCATTTTTATTTGGGAACGAAGGAAGACAAAGGAACATAACGTAATTATCACATCATGAGGACAAAGCATATACTTTTTTAATTCCTCATGATTGAAATCGATCATTAGTAAGGCAATTGTCAACTAAATGATAGTAGTAACAGGACACATCGACAGAAAAAAATTCACGTATAAACTTTAAAATAATATGAGAATCTCTCAAATTTTTAATTCCTGGTTATTTAATGTTATCAGATTCATTCATCTTATCAATTTATTATCTGAGAAATTTAAATATAAGATGGTCTAATTATTGCATTTTAATTATAATTAATATTTGAATTAATTAAATAAGCAATTATTTTATTATTGCACACTTTTTAATTATTTTAAAGTTGTAACTCATCCAGGCTCATACAAGACTCACCCAGCTTAGAAAGCCAAAACTTAGTGGGCATTCAAATAGTTTAAATGGGACTAAATTTAGAGTACACTTTTCTAGTTCAAAAAGACAAACTCGAACTCAAACGGCACTTGCCTAGATTTGAGGGATCAAGTTGGGAGGGCACTCAACCAGTCCGAAGGGCACTTGGCTGACCCAAAGAGAACTCGCAGGAGACTTAGAAGAAACTCACCAAATTAGGTGCAACAACATTTTTCAATCAGCTTCTCTGATCAGTAAGATCATCCATGCACTTATATGGGGTAACAATCCATGTATAATCTAATACTATTTCTAAATATTTGTAACAAATATATCATATATTATATCTTAAATTCGAATGTAACCTCTCTGACTGTGACAAAAAATGTCAAAATATCATGATGTGAAGTAATAAATTATCTCAAAATTTTTCTTTTTTCTTTCTAAATATTCTTTATTGATTTTCTCTTCATTCTCTTTGCCTAAGTTGTTCTAGAGTTCTTGTGAGTTCTACAAGTAGGGTCCATGTATCATTTTGGAATGAAATTGATATATTATTCTTTTAGCAGTGGCAAGGTCACGTTGATGCTAAAAACTCAGTCATAAATCAAAGAATATAATATATGTGTGTGTGTCTGTGCCCCGCATCGTGACTCTTTGTGCAGCCGCATCATCACCGCGAGTCCCCGTAGTGTCACGGATCGATCCCGCTGAAGTACATCTACCTTCCAAATGCGGATCGATAGCTACAAGCACATAAAATTACTTGAGGCTCATATCATAGCCTCCGGCCAATCTTTTAACTATATATATATATATATATATATATATATATATATATATATATATATATATATATATATATATATATATATATGACCTTATCATTCTCCTGAAATAATTTTGTGAAAACTACCTCAATAAACAACTTTGGGTTATGTAATTGCCAAAGGGATTTTTGTTGAGCCCAATTCTTTTCTCCTATTTTGCAAAGGAAACAAAATAATCCTTACAAAATACTTATTGCTCTTTATGGTACTGTACAACTTTTTTCAATATATATATATATATATATATATATATATATATATATATATATATATATATATATATATATATATATATATATATATATATACCCTATCATAAAAAGTTCTGTCTACATATAAACATTCATAAATAGAGGAGAGAATCCTAATGATGATACAATGAGCTTTGGAAGAGGACAATTGAGCAACCCAAGAACAGAGGCACTACAAAATGTTCAAGTTTTATTATATACAAAAACTCTAAAAACTTGGAATATTTAAACTTATACAGAGCAGTGAGGCCCATTCGGACAAGTTTAAAGGGAGGTTCTAGCAAATGAATGTGTTCTATGAGGATACTCATTAAGCCAAGTTTGTGAAAACGTTCAAAATTTTAAACTTAGATATATTTAAAGGAATAGTAGACATTTGATGCACAAAAAATATGTTTGATTTTTCATCTATATTTTATACTTATTTTTTGTGATATTGCATTTTAAAGAAGGGTATTTTTTATATTTTGTTGCAGATATGTTGATTTATGGCATTTAGAGAAAAAATGAAGTAAAAATGAAGAAATTTGAAGTCAAATGAGACAATATTTGGAAATTGATTTGGCGTCGATGGCACCGCAATGAGCGCCGATGGCGCCAGTATCCAGAAAGGAGCAGAATTACAGATTACGCTCTGGCGCCAACGGCACCAAGATGGGCACTATTTGACAGAGCGTGGGCGCCGACGGCGCCCAATTCCAGCACCGACGACACCCATGATGGTTAATTGCAAATTTTTGGCAGATTCAATGTATTTGGATGATTTTTAGAATGTTTCTTGAGGCATTTCTTAGGAAATTCGTCCTTATACTATA
>CM040424.1:100352239-100537804 GCA_022702705.1 Papilionanthe hookeriana x Papilionanthe teres | reverse complement strand
TTACCCTTTTAGTGGAAAAAGTTAGATTGGTTTCTACCATTAAGTCCCTTGTATTTCAATCATCTATATATGTCAATTATGCTCATTTGTTTCCCATTGCCCTTTGATTAGGCCTAAATATTTAATTAAGGCTTAAATTCCATAATTACAATTTTAGCTTTAGGGCTTATCACTTCATAGTTCATTAAATTCAACTCAAATGATGTGAGTTTTCTGATATTAATTTAATTTTTATATTTATTTTAATGCAAAATAGGGATTTTCAATGATAATTCAATAACTTGGCTAAAGTAAATTATCTATCCTTAAGAAAATTATTACAAGTTCACCTAGGTCAGGAGACCACATGGATCAATTTTCATGATGTTTTAACTTTAATTTAAGTATTAGAATTATTTGTATGTTTTGAGTATTATTTAAATATAAAATTTTATTTAAGTGGAAAGTAAAGTTTTATATTTTTCTTAAATCTCTCTGAGGTCGAGGAACCAAGAGAAAGAAATTTCATATTTTGTGATTTATATTTTAATTATTAGACTTATTTTAGTGTAAATTTAAGGAAAATTCATTTTTAGCCTTTATAAAGTTATTTTAAGCCCTTAAAAATTAATATCTTCACCAAGAAAATTAGGAAAATTCTTATAATTGCTTTTAAGTGATCAGGAGACCAAATGTGACATTTTGGTGAATTTTAATATTTTTGTGAATTTTATTATTTTTAAATATTTTATTATTATTTAAATATTAAAAATAAGCTTAAAAGTAAAATATTTGTTTTAATTCTGATTTAATTTTTCTTAAGTTCCTCAAGTTATTAAGAGCTCCCAAAACCAATTTCATGATTTTTTTTACTAGTATTTTGAATTATTATAATTAAAATATTTCCAAAAAACTAATAATTTGAAAATTTTATTTTAGTAAGTAAATTAACTTCAATTAACTTCAAATTTTTATGGGAGCTCCTATGTTTTTTTAATAGTGGGTAGTCATTTTTGTAATTTTTTTATTTATATTTTAGTTCAATAATTTTTAATTGATTTTAATGAGTTAATTATCATTAGTGTCATTCTTAATTATTTAAACCCATTTAATTTTTTTCCTAAGGCCTCCAACCGTAGTAAACCTACCAAAACAAGGTTTGTATTTTTCTGATTAATATTTTAATTATTATTATTTTTATACCAAAACAGAGAGGATTAACATGAAAATTAGTGATCTCTGGCTAGAGATTCCTCCTGACCTTGAAAAAATCAAGCAAGATCCATAACTACAGAGCCTTTAAGCCCTCCAAACCTCATGCAATGGTGAAATGTTTAGAGTGATTTGTGGCTTAAGTATGATTTACTATATTTAATTAATTAAAAATAAAACATAAGTGAAATAACTTCAAATTTATTCCCGCATTATTCTCTTATGTTCACTGAGCATGAGGGTATTTTTATTTTATTATTGTGATTTTTCTACAGTAAGTTTGTTGACCTCACTTTTGGTTAAGGTCTAGTCTCTCTTTAGAATGGCCTAGGGTCTAGCCATAGGACTCTCCTAGTGACTTTCTTAAAAGATTAGTTTTGGAACCCTCCCCCTTTGAAATTTAAACCTTTCTCACTTCACTAGGAGTTTTCATATGCTTAAGGCCTAACCCCCAGCTTTTGGGAGGAAGAGACCAAGCATAATGAAGCTCAGGTGATGTCTCCTATAGCTGGTCAGACCTTAGGATTTACCTTGGGAGGTCTGGGGCTTACACAATACACACACTTTACACTCACAACCCTAAACAAAGCACATCCCATCTTGAGCACCTAACTCTTTGGAAACTCATGTGTGTGGTTTTCCCAACCTCTTAGCCCCAAGCTAAGGTTTGGTTAGTACTAACACATGGAGGACCAAATGAGGGTTTCCCTTTGGTTCATGGCCCATACTACTCACCTTTAATCAACCTGAATTTTTTCAAAATTCAATTTTTGATCCCTTGCCCCTAAATCTACCCAAAATAGCCCTCAAACTCAATTTTACCCAAAATTACCCAAACTACCTATATTTCTCCAAAAAATAATTCAAAATATTTCTCATCACTCAAATTGACCAAAATTACCCAAATTTACCAAAATTTCCAAAATAACCCCAAAATTTGCAAAATTACCAAAATACCCCTCTTAGCCCAAAAATCCAAAAATTCCAAAAATTCCCAAAACCTCTTAAATATTCCCAATTTCATTTCTCTCAACTACCACATGACCCAATTTGACCAATTCAGCCCAATTTAATGAAAAGCCCAATTTGACTCATTTAAACCAAAAATACCTAAATTAAACAATGTTCACACAATTGCCCCCAATCTTGCCCAATTTCAATTCCAAACTTTAATTCAACATCTCTAGCCTCAATCGAAACAAAATCTAAACCTAATTTTACCCACATTTGAGCTCAATTTCATTTAAAGTCCAAAATCCCCAATTTTGACCAAGTGACCCATTTCACCCAAATTAAACCTAATGGCAATCAATTTTCCTCCGAATTTGAACTCTAAGCTTCTCATGACAGTCCTCTAGGCCAAATGCAACATTCAATTTCCCCAATTTGAGCTCAAGTCTCACCCAAGTCAACCCAAATCCAAAAACCCCAATTTTGCACCAAATTGGACACATGACCAAATCACACCAAATTTAATGTACTAATCCCAAAATTGCCACCAATTAATGTTGGGAACTCTTCACAACATCCTCCTATACCACTTGGAACAACCAATTGGGCCTAAACCCCATTCTAGCCCAACCTAGACCCAAGCCAGCCTAACTTGCCCCAAATTGACCAAAATCCCAAATCAAGCCGAATTGAACCCTAAATCAATTCAAAACCACTCCAATTCTTTTCTACATCCTTCATGACAATCATATACATCACTTTGAATAATCAATTGAGTCTATTCCAAGCTCAAACCAAACCTAGCCTAACCTAAACCAAACATGCCCTAAATTGAACTCGTGACCCATGTCACTTAAATTGAATCAAATTAACCAAATTGGCTCCACCATAGCCAACCTTAAGACCCCGAGGACCTGCCAAGA
The DNA here is from genome assembly GCA_022702705.1 of Papilionanthe hookeriana x Papilionanthe teres. Taxonomy (NCBI): domain Eukaryota; kingdom Viridiplantae; phylum Streptophyta; class Magnoliopsida; order Asparagales; family Orchidaceae; genus Papilionanthe; species Papilionanthe hookeriana x Papilionanthe teres. The sequence continues at coordinate 100,534,739 of CM040424.1, read as the reverse complement.
CCAACCAAACCCAAGCCCATTGAGTCATGGACCAAAGGTTCCTCAATTAGGACCAACGGACCTCTCCCTTATGGCTAAACCATTATTCCAAGCAAGCTCACCCATCATGACAACTAATTAACCCCATTAACTCTTCCCTGACTTCCCATTGCCCTATCAGCCACCTTTCCTGACCTTGTCGAACGACCTAGCCACTGAAAATGACCAAATCCGAGCTCCACCCTACCCCTTTAAACCAAAAATTAAGCCTTGTTAGTGTGGCATCCCTTCAATAATCACTTATGCCCTACTTGCTTCCACCTAAGCAGCAAATTCTGCCTAAAGCCAAGCACTGAGTCCAGCCAATTGGCCATGGCTATAAAAGCCACTCTTTATGTCCAAAGAGATGTGCTGAAATTTTCTTAAGGAAACCCTGCCAAAACCTCACTAGAGCTTCCTTGTGACCTCCTGAATGCAAACCCACCATCCTCAACCATTGAATTCCACTGTCCATAGCCAATTTCACCACTGAAATTCCAGCTGAAACTAGGACATTTTTCACCACAGCTCCACAGTGCACCAAACTCAAATTAATTGCACCCACACCTTCACAGCACTGAAAGAAGAAGATCCCCCATCAAAGCCCCATCACAGAGAGCCTCTGCACCAGACTTTGATCAACACCTAAAATGGGCCTGATCGAACTTGGGTTTAGACATTTCACCAGGGCAGGAGACTTCATTTGGAGATTCGTTGGGACCAATCGAAGCTGCCACGACCATCTGATTAAGGCATCCCCTCTCAGACAAAGGTATTGAACCTCATGTTCCTCCCAAGCTTATTTCGATTCTCCATACATGTTGGGTCAATTTCAGGTTAGGTTAGTCGTATAGATAGGTTCGTCCAAGACAGATGAAGCTCTAGGAACAAACCCCATGTGATTTGTTTGAGTCTAGATTGAGTTCTTAAGACTAGAAGGTGGACGGCTCTCGGGATGAACCAGTCGAAGACGATGAAGAAGCATCGTTGGATCAAGCGTGTAATGGACGGATGGCTGAGATTGCGCCAGACAGAACATTGAGACATAAAGCGCTGAGCTGAGTCAGCAGGCGGTGTTAAATCAAGGAGCGCCGCATGGTCTTTCGAAGATGCCTAGGATCCAGTGAGCTCCTCATGTTTAAGTGAGAAAATATGGAATTTTAGAATTATTTAAATCAGTGGATCTTTAAAAATTCATAACTTGGTGTAGAAAAATCATAAAAATAAAAGAAAAATACCCTAGTGCTCAGTGAATAGAGGAGAATAATGTGGAAATAGTTTAAAGTTTATTTGATGCATATTTTAGTTTTAATTAAGTAAATGTAGTCTGAAGTATTTTAATTCTCCATTCACTTAGACATTTCACCATAGCTTACCTCTATCTCAGGGGATCATTCCTGATTTTGCCAAAGTCAGAGGAGACATCTAGACAGAGATCTCTATTTTTTAAATTATTGTGTCTGTTTTAGTAAAATAACTTATGATAAATAAAATATTAATCAGATAAATGCAAGATAAATTTTGGTAGGTTACTTGTGACTAGAGGACCTTAGAAGAATTTTGAATTGAGCTAAATCTTTGAGAATGCACTTAATTGTCATTTAAACTTAAAATTGAAGTGGAATTAATTTGAACAAAATAAAAATGTAAATGACCTAAAAATTATTCTCCATTGTAACTTAAGGTCAAAAAGACTCTCCATAAAAATTTCAAATCAATTGGAATTAATTTAAATACCTAAATGAATTTTCTAAGTTAAATCACATTTTTGGCAATTAAATAATTATAATAATTAAAATACATCTCAAAAAAATACCAAATTAATTTTGGGAGTTCTCTGTGATAAGAGGAGTCTCTAAAAAATAAAATTCTAATAAAAATAAAATTTTTATTTTTAAGCATTATTTTAATATTTAAATAATTAAAAATTTAATAAAATCATAAAATTAATAAAAATGTTGAAAATGTTTTAAATTGCCCTAACTCACTAAATAAAGATCTTAAATTTAAAGGATTAAAATTAGTTTTAAAGGCTAAAATGGAATTTCCTTAAATTTTCACTAAAATATTTGTAATAATTAAAAGGAAAAATCAGAAAAATATGAAATTTAGTTCTCACCTCAGAGAGATTTAAGAAAAATACAAAACTTAATTTTCAACTTAAATAATATTTTATCCTTAATTAATACTCTAAAAATTAAAATAATTATAATAATTAAATTAAAGCTCAAAAAATCATAAAATTTGGTCCCAATGGTCCTCTGGTCTAGGTCTACCTCCAATAAAAATTTCAAAGCCAAAGGTTTTGTTTTGGACAAGTTATTGAATTTTCATTGAAAATCCCAATTTTTGCATTAAAATAAATATAAAAATTATATTAAAGTTTGAAAAATCACATTTTCTCCTCTGATATTTTAATTAAGCCATAAGTGGAGTCACATAAAAGTTTCAAAGTCATTTGAGTTAAACTTAATGAATTATGAAGTGACAATGGCCCTTAGGGGTAAAAATGTAATTTTTAAGAATTTAACCTTAATCAATATTTAGGCTTACATAAAGTTGGAAATGGGCAATGAATGATCTTAATTATTATGTTTTGATGATTGAAATATAAAGGGGTAAATTGTAGAACCCCATCTCATTTTTGTCACATTAAAGGATAAAATTTATGATTTAGTTAATCATTATAATTTTAAAAAATTTTAAAAATTAAATTAAAAGATCCTTAAGGTTAGGGGTTGATTTTGGAAGTTGGCGTTCCACTAATTTAAAACCCCTATTTGATGTCTAAATTATCATTCACTAATTTGATAAGAATCATAATTATGAAGGTCACTTTAACTTTCTTTTCTAAAGACATAACTATACCAACTAAAATTTTAAGGGCTTGGTAGTGAGCTAGGCTTAATTGAAAATTTGATTAATGAGGAATAGAAAAGGAAACACTGCTAATATTAAACCACTTGTGAAACACTATAAGCCCATCAAAATTAATTAAATTCTTTCATAAATTAAGTTTGCCTCTAAAGGCCCCACTTACATAATCCCTAAGTTGAATATCAAATGATAACTACCCCACCTTTCGGGATGATTAAAACATTGGCTCGCTGAGCATAAGAATATAAAACAGATGAGTCATTTAATAATTATGATAAGTCCAAAATGACCTCGAGGAAGCTTAAAAGAATTGTGAAATGACTAGGCACCTCCTAGGCCCGTTTAACAAATCTTCGGGACACCTTATAGGACAACTGGACCTATCATATTTATTAAATGAAGAGATCTCTTAAATAATTGAATAGGACCCACATAGTTATGATATAGAGTTTAGTAGGCCTGTGAAGAACCCATCTATAAGCTTTTACTTTCTTGTAAATTATAAATGTTTATTGCAAAAAGATATTAAAGTTTCAGGTGGAGGAACGAGAAGCTCTCCAGGTACACTTTTATAGTTTACAACGCTTTCTTTTCCTGCACTTTCTTTACTTTTCTTGCTTACGAGCTTTCATGTTAAACAACAATGTCACCCTGCATGAAAACCAAAACTTTTAGGATAGCCACAAAACCAAAACAAAAAATCAATATTAGAAAAAAATCAACACAGATAAAATTCACCCCACAACATTCAAAATATATTACAACTCAAAATTTAATCACAAACAAAACAAAAATCACAATTACAATTAAATTAAAACGTCTTTGTTGGATGATCGGGAATACCTCAGAGGATATAACCTATGGTTAACAGGATTTCCCATGGTCTAAATGAAAGTATGGAACTCATTAAGTTGAATTTAGTAATTTCATCTGGACTAAGTGAATCCGAAGAAAATAGGGATCTTAACCTGTTTCGCTTAATCAACTTAAACATTATCCCATAATAAAATATTAAGACACCTCAATTTAAAATTTTCCAAAACATGACACTTCTCTTTTCTTACAATTGACGTTTTTTTAAACTAAATCTGCTACGACGAGGAGCTTTAAGCATGCAAGGTGGGCAGCACGGCCATCTTCAACATTAAAGCTCCTTAAAAATTAAAACAACAAGTCATAGGACTTCGAGGTAGCTTTCCCAGTGCAGCATAAACCCTCACCTTATCTCTTTAGGCCTTTGCATGACCATGTTGTGCAATATAAGCCCTAACTCGTCTTAGGATTCCGAGGTTGTCATCGGGTATGACATAAACCCTCCTATCTTCCAGGCTATTCACATGACCGGTATTAAGTGAGTGTAAGCCCTAAATAATAAAATTAACAGGATGAAACATCCAATAAAAATCCCAAATTAAAGTCAAATTATAGGATAATTCGGGAAAACACCAAGATCTCTCTTGGATCTATGTCTTTCCCCTAATATTTCATTCCTTTGGATTCCTACAAAATCTGTTCCGAAATTTGTGCCACTCACCTATTGGATTTCCTATTACCACATTTTCTTGGGGAACCTTACCCTTTGGAAGTCATGAGTACAATATTGCCTGATATATGTCAAGAGTTTTCTTAGGTGACCTCGGTTATCTAAGATGTAATTAACTATAGGGGCTTGCCCTTATAGGAAACTTAAAGACCCTAGATTAATATAAACACTATCTAATTCATCCATATTAGATAAAGGAAATTATCAGTTGACATAAATGGTTTGCAGACCAAATAGATATCATAGATTCTTTAGTTTATTTGATCAAGCCTCACTACCAACAATATGTCCATTCTTCGGGATAGACACATAGCTTGTAGCGAAGTGCTTGATTATTTTAAACTGTCGATTATATGAGATCAGTTTGATTTCATATTTAAAAAAATGATATTTTTTTGAAATTAAATTTATTAAATTAAATTTGCACCATCTAAAAACACAAAGGGTTCACTTTAACAGCCGACAAAGCTATGTATATTCTAAGGTGGACTGAATTAAATAATTCAAAAAAAAACTAATTTTCTATTTATCCACTATGGTGCCATGCAATATTCAGCAATTTTGAAATGCTACGTGGTGCACTCTCATTCGACGGGCCATCCACGTGAATGCTGACACAGTCCGCGCTTTATGCATCGATCTTCTGTCCGACGCAATCAGAGCCATCCACTGAATACACACGCGATCCAACGGTGCTCGTTCTTTGTCCCCGAATGGTTCATCCCGAGATCCTTAAACCTTCAAACCTTAAGATCTCGAGCTGGACTCCACCAAATCAAGTGTTTTTTGTTTCTATAGACTCATCTAACCTAGAAGAACCTATCTATATGGTTTATGTGGCATGAAATACAGTGTACATGCATGTATAATTAAATAAGGCTCAGGTTAGGGGAAGAGTTCTTCACCTTTTTCTGAGAGGTGAGGCCTCAATCAAAAGTTTTTGGCATGTTCGTGGTGACCTTGTGCAGCTCCTGTATGCACCAATATGAGCTTTCCTTGGTTCTGCACCATAACTCAATCAGGTAGCAATTTTGGGTATGAGGGAAGTCTAGGTTAGGGAGACTCTGTGATAAGGCTTTTATGGGGGATTGTCTTCTCTCAGTCAAGTGATGGTGTGGGCACAAGTACTTGGAATTTGGTTGAGTGTGGAACTATGGCGAAATGAGTCCTATTTCCGACAAAGAATTGGCATGAGAAATTGAGTCAGGGTAGTGGGTTTGAATGGCTCAAAACAGTGGGCTTGCATTCAAGAAGGTCTGATGGAGCTCCAATTAGATTTTAGCAGAGTTTCCTCAAGGTTGTGAGCATTCTCCCCTTTGGCCTTGAAGAGCTATATTTATAGCTATGGCGGTTTAGCTAAGCTCAAGGGGGTCAATATGGGTGCACTGAGTTGCTGAGTTGGAGAACTGAGCAACGCCAATGGCCAATTAAGGTTGGACACATAGGCTGGGTCAAATTAGGTTTGATTTCAAGTGGAGTTGCTCTCAATTTAAGCTCTTCCAATGACTAGGCCAGCCGGCCATACCTGAGCTTGTGGTCAGTTGGTCAGGTGAGCCACGAGTCAGGCCATTAAGGTAATTAATTGAGTTGGTGATGGGTTTTGGCAATGATCCCTTTGGCTTAGGTATTTTAGGAAATAAATCCTCTAATTTAGATGATATTTGGTTCATGGCTCAACTAGGCTGGGTTAAGTGGATCTTGGGTGGCTCTTAGGGTCCAAATGCTGGCCGTGGTGGGCTTGGTTTAGTCAATTTTACTAGGTTCAGGTGAGCTTGGGTCTTAGGTTCAATATTAGGTCATTTGGGTTCAAGTTGGTTTAGGTATATGCTTGGATTGGATCCAACTGATTGTTCAAAATGGTTTGTGTGATCGTCACAAAGGTTTTAGAAAATGATTAGAGTAGTTTTGAGTTAGTTTGGAAGGTGAATTTAGTGGAATTTGGACATTTGGCTAATTTGGGCTAACTTGGATTAGACTTCAGTTTGGGTCAGGCTAGAGCTTTGCTAGGGTTCAACTGATGGATCAATTTGTTGTGGGTGATTTTCATGAAGTGTTTTGGGTAGAAATTGAGTGGAAATTTTAGGGCTAAGGCATTCAATTTGGTGGCATTTGAGCATATGGCACATTTGGGGCAAATTTGGTGATTTTGACTAGTGTTAGATTTGGGTGAGGCTTGGGTTCAAGTTATGGTCAATTGGTGGATCAATGTGTTTTATAGGAATGTTAGGAAGAGTTTTGAATTCAAATTCGGGGAAATTGACTTAATCATGGGGTTCAATTTGGGGGATTTAGGTCATATGGCCAAATTTAGGTCTTTTTGGTTTGGATTGAAATTGGACTTCGAAATTGATTCAATTGGGCTTGGACTTGGTTTGAATTGGGGCTATACATAGTGAATTTGAGTTTAGGATTGGAATTGGGGAGGATTGAAGTCAATTGGATGGACATTGGAGATGATTTTGGCATTTTGGGTTTAAAGGGATAATTTGGGTATTTTTGTCAAAATAGGTTAGTTTTATTCAATTAGGTCCAATGAAGTGGTTTTAATTGGTTTTTGAGACATTTGGGATAACTTTGGAATTTCTAGGATTTTTTTTGAATTTTTTGAATTTGAGGGGCATTTTGGTAATTTTGGCTACTTTGGGGGTATTTTGGGAATTTTGGGTATTTTAGTGGAGAACATTTTGAAATGATTTTTGGAGAAAATTGGGTAGTTTGGGCAAATTTTAGGAATTTGGTCAAAAATTAGGGTTGTATAGGCAATTTGGTAATTTAGTAGAAGTTTGGGTTAAATGGGTCAAAGTTGGGATTTTGATAAAATTGGGATGAATTAAGAATGTTGATCATGAGCCTATTTGAGCCATGGAACAAGGGAATTCTTTTTTTGGATCCTCCATATGGTAGTTCTAACTAAACCCTAACCTAGAGCTAATAGCTTGGGAAACCACCCGCATGAGTTTCCAAAAGAGTATGGGATCAAGTATAAGCATGTTTAGCTTAAGGTTGTGAGGTAGTGAGTGAAAATGTAGAGTTTATGTGTGTGCATGTGAGCCTGACCCAGACCAGACCACCCAGGGAGAGTTTGACCATCCTATAGGGAACTCCACTTGAGTTTCCTTATGCTTAGCCTCATTTTCCTAAGTGCTTAGAGGTTAGAATCTAAGCAATTGAAACACCAAATGAAGCAAAGAAGTGTTTTGAATTTCTATGGGGTAAGATTTCTATCACTAGTCTTTTAAGATAGTCAACAAGAAAGTTCTATGGCTACCCTAAGCTCTTCTAAAGAAAGACTAGAGCTCAACAAAAGTGAGGTCAACAGGTAGCTAAGACCAGGTTTGGTCTAATCTTAGATCCTCAAGGCCTGGTTTGGCCTCTACAAAAGTGGGTCAAAGGGTCCACGATCAAGGTACATGTGGCCTTCCTCATGGTAAAGCGTGTAGTTTTGTCCTTTAGTGCTTGGGGACCTAACTTGGGTTGTCTTGTAGTGTCACCCACATTTCATGATGAGTTGGTCTTGGGCCATGGGTAACCTGTTAGGAATGGGCTTTGGACTTCATGGGTCATGGACTTTGAGTTGGATCTTAGGATTTTGGGCTCAGGATAATGGGTTGGATGTAGCCCAAAATTTAGACCCTAATGCTTCACCACATTGTGTGATGTCATGACCATGTTTGGTGAAGTTCAATTGGATGGGGATGTGGTCAATTGGTCAAATTTTGGACAAATTTGGGGTAGGCCCAATTAGTTTTGACCATCCGAAGGTGCCAACAAATTTTGGGGTCAAAAGGGAATATTAGGGTTTAGGGTTGATTTATGGGGTTTGGTGAGGTTAGCAAGGCCTTTGGTGAGGCTCTAGATCAATTTAGGTAGACCCCTCTACCAAGATGAATTTTGTGGTTAAAGTTGTCCTTTGGGTTCATATGAAGGCTCATAGGGTCTTGGGTTGATGTGGGTGAACCAGGACATGTCTTGCCCATAGGGGTCAACTTGGGTTCCTCCCTTAGTTACAACCCTAAACCAACTCAACCAAAGGTTGTGGGCTTGGGATTGACATGATGAGACCAAAGAAAGCACAACCATGCAAGTAGGTGGGGCGAGTCTTCGCAAATCTTCTAGCACTCACCAACCATCTTAATGTTTCAGCATTTTACTAATTCAAAAAAAATGCTGAAAGCTCCAACAAAGAGTCGAACCTATCATGCCGAGTTGAATTTGGTTATAAAACTCCATTCTGAAGCTACTAGTTGAACCCTAAGTTCCAAACATGAGTTTAGACATGGTTCAAATAAAGGTCAGGATACATGAAAAGGCGAAACCTTATTTAAAACTATATTAAATGTCTTGTTGTATGTATTAAACTTAACTCGAATTATGTTTAAACATCATATTGTATGTATAAAACATTATAAACTCGTTCAAAGTTTAATTTGAATGCTTGGTCTTGATCTAGTGAGCTAAACTCTTGTTCAATCACAACGTTTGAGTCCACTTAATTGAGAGATTGTTGATTTTGGAAGGAATGGAACATATCATCTTTCCTATAAGCGTCGGAAGGGCACAATTGCAAGGTAACTGTTGAAGCATTTTCTGCTACAAAAAATTACGAGTTTCGTATGCTTGCCTCATAATTTGAGCAAGAATCTGCTGGAGAAGATGGTTGGAAGCGAAAAGCTCGAGTTGCAATATATATATATTTATATGTATATATATATAGTTTTTACAGCCTTCAGAATACATGATCATAACTAAGGCATTTTCCTAATAATATTAGGAGCTGCAATAACAATTAGAAATAGATTGGAGCTGAATCCACATTTCCTCTCCCTGAATCCTCATCAGGCTAAATGAAACAGGAAAATTATTTTCTTGTGCAGTTTATAAAGCAGAACCTTATAAAGTAAAGGATTGAAGCTGATCAAAGGTCAACAATGAACCAATGATAGCTACATTTAATAATTAAATATTACATTCAATATAAGTTATGGTGAATAATTTTGGAAGATTATAGGGAAACTTCTATTTTATAACAAGTGGTAAGCTTCGATAACTACTTTATTTGGGAAGTAAGGAAGATAAATACAATAAAATAAGACAAAGGAACATATTTTTTGCTAAAGAATATGAACACTAAGCTTCAGGAACATGGCTTAATGTAACTGTCGCATTATTAAGAGGAACATATACTTTTTTAATTTCCCATGATTGAAATCGATCATTAGTTATATGAAAAGAGATATTGTTCACTAGTAAATGAAATGTCAATTAAACGAGACAAGTCATAGGTCACATCAACAGAAAATAATTCAAATCGAAATTTTAAAATAATATGAGAATCTCTCAAATATTTAATTCCTGATTATTTAAAGTAATCAGATTCATTCAGCCTATCAATTTAATATCTGACATTTAAATATCACATGTTCACATTGTTGCATTTTAATTGCATTCTAATTCTAATTAATAGTTAATTAACTAAATAAGCTATTATTTATTTATTGTAGACCTTTCAATTATTTTGAAGTTATATAACCAAATATGAAATACAGGAGAAAATACAACAACAGCGAATTCGCTATAATCACAGATATGAGGCTCTTAAAAATACTGGTCCAAGCTCAACAATTTAGAATTCCCAAACTTAATTGCACTTTTCTATTTAGAGTGCACTTTTCTAGTTCAGAAAACTCAAAACTCAAATGACACTTGCATGTATTAGAGGGCTCAAGCTGCTAGGGCTCTCGTCCAGTCTAGATGGCACTCGCAGGGGCTTAGAAGAAATTCACCAAAATAGGAGGCACAAGTTCCTCAATCAGTAAGATCTTCAATGCACTTACATAGGGCAACAATCAAGATATATTCTAATCATTTTTTCTTTAATATTTTTAACAAATCTATCATATATTTATATCTTGAATTCAAATTTAGCCTCTCCTACAATGGCCAAAACATTCTGAATATCATGATGTGAATTAATAAAATATCTCATAAGCTCTTTTTTTCTAAATAAATATATTTTTTTTTTCTCTTTTTTCTCTTTGCCCAAGGTTTTCACAGACCTTGTGAGTTCTATAAGACGGTTAGGATTTGAAAATCTTGGTGAATGAATTCATTTGGTTAGAAAAGCTAAAGAAATTCATTATGGTTGACCACCCACCCACCCCGTCCCCACCCATAGGTCACCCACAACACCCCCCGCCAACACCAATTTCCCAAAAAAAAAAAAAGGATTAGAGATGGTGCATATAGGCATCCAAAATAATGAGCTAGTGTCGTGTGAGCCATTCTTTGAAGATTAAAAGAGAAGGCATCTCAGCAAGCTAGCCTCAAATGTTTTTGATCATGAGAGGTGAACTCGATGACTAGCTCCAAAGCACCTTAATTGAGGTCATGCCCATAACCTTTTTTGAAATAAAATAGTTAGTAAGTGGGAGACTCTTTTTTAATGTTGCAATGATGATGGCCTTAAGAGCCAACTATAAGATAAGGAGAATCTTTATAACTCTATAAATTCTATCAGCATCTATCTTAAAGGATTTATATAAAAGATGAATTTGTAACACTATAAATTTTTTTTTTCTGGAAACGGGAGACATACGAATAAAGGTTCTCATTCATCCCTTGCTTGACATGCCATAGGGCCGGTGAGTTCTTACGGGGCTTCCGAGCGTTTGCAAACTGTGTTGTAAATAACTTCTTAAAACAATCGAATGAGGTGATTAATTTTGTCAGAAGGCCATTAAACCACCTGAGGGCTGAGAACCTCCGGGTGGTTTAGAACAATGAATAATTAAGTGCATCGAAGAGTTTGTAAAGGCAAACGACGGACAAAAAGAAATGATATGGTTGGTTGGATCACTCTAATTCTTTTATGATTCCAAAGATGTAAGTTTGAACTTCTCGGGTGGCTCAACATCAAAGATTTATCGAGGGAATGCATTACCTGACTGGCGGTAAACATCTAATTGCCCAAATCATGGTCTGGTCAATGGTGTAGACCTAGCACTATATTGATTATGGGAGTCTTCCACCCTTTTTATCTGCTAAACTGCTCAACGACCTTGGAGTTTGGGTTCTTCCTCTTGAGAGTTTGAAAAATATAAGTTCTCTTAAACAAATATATCAGATTTTAAAAAAAAATGAAATTAACAATCTCAAAGAAGAAATTATAAACATAAAAATATCACAACATGAAATGAATCATAGATTAATAACACTTGAAATTAAAAATATGAAATGGAACAATAATTTTCCACATAAACAAATAAAATTGATTTACTAAATAATACTAAAATATTCAATTCTTTTTAAAAAGCTATCATGGAAAAATAGTTTATATCAATGAAAATAATTATTGATCATGAATATATGTTTCCTCTCTTACAGTTGTAGTCAATTCATGAGTTGATATGAATTATATTCAAGAATGTATTGTTCCTTCTAAATATTTTGAAAAAACCACTCAAATACTTACCTCACTTAGTGGTAATAGAATAGAACTTTAATATAAATTATATAATCCAGCCATCTATAAAAATAAATATTGTATTCCTACACAATTTTTTTTAGTTAAAAATTTATGTCACCAAATAATTTTAGGAACTCCCTTCTTAAATCAAATAATGTCAATAAAAACTACTTCATGAAAAATTATTTCTGAAAAATTTATTACGTCAATAAAATATTAGTTAATTATAAATATAAAAGAAATAATTATTCATGAAATTAGTAAAATCAAAGAAAAATAATTTCATATTAATTGGTTACTAAAAGAAAATAATATTAAAATAATAAAAGAACAACTCTAAAGCTAGAGAATTTATAGCCAAATAAACAAAATTTTAAAAGATTTACAAAATAAAATTTGTTTCAATAATTCTATAGATTTTTGGGAAAGAAAAAATCATTGTGTTGAATTATCATATAAAGATGATTTTAATGAAAAAGATATTTCAGCTAAAGCTAGGCAATGTCAAATGAACTAACATTTTATTAATTTATGCAATAAAGAAATAAATGAAACATTAGATAAACTACTTATTAGACAATATTGTAATCCTTGGATTAAATATCCAATCCCAAAAAAAAATTATTAAATTGATTAAATAATGTTATTCTCATTTCTAATTTGACCTTAAATCTAGTTGTTGGTAAATTTAAATATAAGAGCACGATTGTTATAAAACTGCCTTTACTATGCCTTTAAAACATTATGAGTGGAATATAATGTCATTCAGACTTAAAAACAGTCTATCTGAATTTAAAAATACTATGGATAATATTTTTAATATTTAATCGTTTCATTTTTTGTTTATAGTGATGATGTCTTAGTTTTCTCTGATACTATTAAATAAAATTTTAAACATCTTAATACTTTTAAATGGCTTGCTAAGGAAAATAGACTAGCTATTCGTGCACCTAAAATTAAATATTTCAAACTAAAATTACATATTTAGGACATAATATTTCGAATTTCTTTATAGATCCTATTGATCACATTATAGAATTTTTTGATTAATTTTCTAACATAATTACTGAAAAAAAAACAACTTCAATGCTTTTTACGAGGTTTAAATTGGGTTCCTGATTTTTAGGAAAATTTTGCTATAGACATGTCACATCTTTTTTATAGACATAAGAAAAATCCCCCAGCTTGGTCTTATATTCATTTTGTTGTAGTTCAAAAAAATTAAACTATAGTTAAAAATCTACCTTGTATTCATCTAACCCATCCAACTAGTTTTAAAATTATTGAATTTAATGCATCGAATCGAGACTATGGTGGAATTTTTAAAGCAAAAATTAGCACCTTCCTCCAAGGAAGAACTAGTTAGATTCACCTCAAGATGATGAAACTCTAACTCAATCCAAATATTTTACTATTAAATTATAAATATTTGTTATAGTTAAACTAATTTCTAAATTTTAAGGTGATTTATTAAATATTAAATTTTTATTGCACATAGATTGTAGTCCTGCAAAATCTATCAATCTTAAAAATGTTAAAATCTTTTCTCCAAACAAATCTTTGTGCATATTATGATAAGCCCAACTATCTATTTTTGATTTTGATAGTGAATATATTAAGGGAGAGACTAACTCCTTCCATGATTTTCTTACTCATGAATTTTTGTAAGGATTCTCAGAGACGAACCAACCCCAAAGGGAAGGGTCCCTTGACCCCTCGTAACTGTGGTGACTTTTTTTCTCACGGAAGGAAAAGAGATCGTGGCAATAATCCTTCCCATTACGAAACATATTTATGTATATAAAAACCCTTCTACTCAACCTTCTTTCTCTTCCGATCTAAAATCGCTACTTAAATCATATTATGAAATCTTAGAGTTTGAATATGATCTTCAATTTCCACTAAAATTGTTGTCTTGCAAAGTTTAGATCTTAATGATGATGATTATCATCTTACCTCATCATGGAGAATTCTTGAAAGATATCTTGGTTTTAATCTTTTCCCTTAGGAATATTTTTTTTATCAAAACATGTATGAAGCTATCATTTCCTTCCGTGAATCTGTTGAAATCCAACATTATTATAATAATAATAATAATAATTTTTTTGCTTACAATAATGCCATAATTCATATAATAATTAATCTTAAAGAATGAGGGCTCACTCGAATTAGATAACACTGTAGGATATAGAAATCCAGAATCCCAATTTAAAAGAAACATTTCTTTTTTATTATTGAACTTATAATGAATCCATGTATAAGAAATTTCTTGTTATTAATCTTAGAAGAAAACATTCATGATTGTTTGTAATGATTCTAGAAATTCTACCTAATGATATTTCTCATTGATTTTACGAATGGTGGGATGATTGTGGTGCAGTAACTAAAATCTTACCACCTCTAATCAAAGTTTCATATTATCATTGGGTAAAATCTTGCCTTTACATTTCAAAAATTCCAGTAGATATTTTAATAGATGATACATCTGATTTATATTTTTTCATTTAGTGTCAAATTCCATGAATTTGGTTATGGAACACTGAAATCCAAAATGACACTTTAAATCGAAAGTATTTATATAGAAAGTATGCAGTAAAAAGGTAGACAACCATCAAAATCATAGAAAATTTATTTTCATCAATTAACCCAAGCTAATAAATCATGTCTGCCAAAAAATCAAGCTCAAGAAAATCTTTAATTTAAAATCTTTATAAACAATTAATAAGAAACTTTTATAATGAATCCACCCAGAAAATCAAAGAAAGATTATACCATCAGTTTTGCCAAGTTATTGAAGAAGCAGATCATATGCACAAAGAAAACAAGATGTCAATGAATAGTGACGATGTACCTGAAAGCTGGAAAAATCTACCGATGACAATCATTCAAAAAAAAAGAATCTTAATCCGGTAGTTAGTGGTGGTCCCCACCATGATCCAATATTAATAAAGCCAATGTTTTATACATCTTTTTATATATCCTGAAACAAATTATATATATATATATATATATATATATATATATATATATATATATATATATATATATATATATTTATCGAAAGTATACTATATGCTTTTACAGCCGTCGGATTACACGAGAAAAAATAAAGTATTATACTAATAATTTAAGGAACTCTCTTGAAAATTTGAAATAGATGAGAGCCAAATTGAATTCCACTCTTCGAACTAACCGACGGTGGCTGAAAGAATTAAAGAAACAAGGAAATTAATAGTTTGTGCAGTTTATTAATCAGATCCTTATAAACTAAAGGATTGAAGCTGATCCACGGTCAACAATGAGCCAATGATAACCACATTTAATAATTAAATATTACATTATAATTGATGGTGGATTATTTTGGAAGATAATATGAAATCTTATATTTTATAAAAAGTCGTAAGCTTCGATAGCATTTTTATTTGGGAACGAAGGAAGACAAAGGAACATAACGTAATTATCACATTATGAGGACAAAGCATATACTTTTTTTAATTCCTCATGATTGAAACCGATCATTAGTAAGGCAATTGTCAACTAAATGATGGTAGTAACAGGACACATCGACAGAAAAAAATTCACGTATAAACTTTAAAATAATATGAGAATCTCTCAAATTTTTAATTCCTGGCTATTTAATGTTATCAGATTCATTCATCTTATCAATTTATTATCTGAGAAATTTAAATATAAGATGGTCTAATTATTGCATTTTAATTATAATTTTAATATTTGAATTAATTAAATAAGCAATTATTTTATTATTGCACTCTTTTTAATTATTTTAAAGTTGTAACTTATCCAAGCTCATACAACACTCACCCAGCTTAGAAAGCCAAAACTTAGTGGGCATTTAAATAGGTTAAATGGGCCTAAATTTAGAGTACATTTTTCTAGTTCAAAAAGACAAACTCAAACTCAAACGGCACTTGCCTGGATTTGAGGGATCAAGTTGGGAGGGCACTCAACCAGTCCAAAGGGCACTTGGCTGACCCAAAGAGAACTCGCAGGAGACTTAGAAGAAACTCACCAAATTAGGTGCAACTACATTTTTCAATCAGCTTCTCTGGTCAGTAAGATCTTCCATGCATTTATATGGGGTAACAATCCATAAATAATCTAATACTATTTCTAAATATTTGTAACAAATATATCATATGTTATATCTTAAATTCGAATATAGCCTCTCTGACTGTGACAAAAAATGTAAAAATATCATGATGTGAAGTAATAAATTATCTCAAAATTTCTCTTTTTTTTTCTAAATATTCTTTATTGATTTTCTCTTCATTCTCTTTGCCTAAGATGTTGTAGAGTTCTTGCGAGTTCTACAAGTAGGGTCCATGTATCATTATGGAATGATATTGATAAATTATTCTTTTAGCAGTGGCAAGGTCACATTGATGCTAAAAATTCAGACATAAATCAAAGAATATAATATGTGTGTGTGTGTGCCCCGCATCGTGACTCTTTGATTGGCAGCTGCATTGTTAATTGTGAGTCCTCTGAGGCCATGGATCGATCCCGCTGAGTACATCTACCTTCCAGTGCGGGATCAAGTGGTTAGGCACATGAAGTTACTTGAGGGCTCGTATCATAGCCTCCGAGCCAATCTTTTTACTTATATATATATATATATATATATATATATATATATATATATATATATATATTACCCTATCATAAAAAGGTCCGCCTACATATAAACATTCGTAAATAGAGGAGAGAATCCTGATGATGATACAATGAGCTTTGGAATAGGACAATAGAGCAACCCAAGAACAGAGGCACTACAAAATGTTCAAGTTTTATTATATACAAAAACTCTCAAAATTTGGAATGTTTAAACTTATACACAGTAGTGAGCTCAATTCAGACAAGTTAAAAGGGAGGGTCTAGCAAATGAATGTGTTATATGAGGATTTTCTATAAGCCAAGTTTGTGAAAACTTTCAAAATTTCAAACTTAGATATATATAAAGGAATAGTAGACATTTTATGCACAAAAAATAAGTTTGATTTTTCACCTATATTTATACTTATTTTTTGTGATATTGCACTTTAAATGAGAGTATTTTCATGTTATGTTGCAGGAATGTTGATTTTTTTGTATTTTGAGCAAAAAGGAAGCAAAAATGAAGAAATTTGGAGTCAAATGAGACAATATATGGAAATTACTTTGGCGTCGAGGGCACCAGAATGGGCACCGACGGCGCCAATATCCAGAAAGGAGCAGAATTCCAGATTACGCTATGGCATCAACAGCACCAGGATGGGCGCTATTCGACAGAGCATGGCCACCGACGGCGCCCAATTCAGGCACCGATGACGTCCAGGATGGTTAATTGCAAATTTTTGGTAGATTCAATGTAATTGGATGATTTTTAGAAGTTTGTTTGAGACATTTCTTAGAAAATTCGTCCCTATACTATATTAGAGAACTTGAATGCCAGAAAAGAGAAGAGAAAATAGTAGGAAGTGAGTAGAAAGTGGGGAGAGTCGATGTAGAGTGTGAGTAAAGTGTGTGGAGTCGCTGTAGAGTCTTGTTTGGTGTGAGTATTGAGTGTTGTAGTAAAAAGAAAAAGAGATTCAAAGGAACTTCAAGGGATTTGCTTTGGGGAAGAGTATCAGATAAGTTGTGTTTATTAATTGTTGTTTTTATAAACTTTCTTTTATATATAAAATCTATATTTTATCGTATCTTCCTCATGAATTCTGAGTAGATTTGTTTGCATTGCAATGAGATATAGTAAAATGAAGAGATAGATTGGACATGCAATTTAAATGTTAAATACTTGTGATGATTTACACTTCGTACTTCATTTACTTTTTTGATCTGGCCTGAAACATTAAAATTTGTTGTGAAATATATGATCCGAGAGGACTATGCGTTCTACAATAAAATGAGAATCACATTTAATTCCATGGATGAGAATGTAGTTCATGGGGTTGAGTGTCAATAAATAGGGAAATATACTTTTTTGGGCATAGTATTGGATATTTTTAAGGTGACAGACTAAAATCTCCAATTCAGTCCTAGTGTTTGGGAACTAAAGCGAGAGTTAGCCCTCAGGCAAGGGGGAAGTGGGAGCTCAGGAGTGATAGCCAGTATTCTCTTAGCCTTACCACAGATTTAGGGACTAAACCTAGGATTAGCTAATGTTCTTTATGCACTTGGAAGAGAATAAATAATATGATTGTTCCTATTTAGCACAATATAATTTCCAATAATCTAAATCTTTTACTAACCATAACTTATTGCAAGGGGAATGATACTTTCTTTAATTTGAACATTTTCGTTACAAAATAGTGCAACTTTGTTTAGAATTAGTAAATTTACTGTAAAGTTTAAAAAGTATTTTGGTAAACTTAGTTTTATTAACAACATTAAACATTATCAACTTGAGCTTTTTCACTTGTAAGTTTTATACAGTTTAAACTTTGTGTTTTAGTGCTACTATCATAAATTTATACCTTCTCTGTGGGATCGATAACCATGACTCCATTAGAGCCCTTTATTTCTTAAGTGATACGTATACTTAAGTTTGTATCCTGGTGATTATAAAAAATATATAAATATACAAAACGCCGCATCAAAATTTTAGCGTAATTGCCGAGGCAGGTAACGGTAAATTTAGAAGTATTTAAAAGACTTTGTTTGATCTATAAAACTTATATTTGTGCTATTTATTTTTTTAAGTGAGTTGTTATGTTTGTTTATGCGCAGTATTGGATCTGAAGGTTTAATACCTTACGACCCAAAGATAGAACGTATTATTAGAAAAATTCAAAAATGACAAAAAGAATCTAAAAATTTGAACAAAATGTTAAACAACTTAAATAATCAAAAAATTAAAAACAAACATCAACAAAGACCTTTAAGAGATTATGCTAACGCTACAGCAGATGAATTAACTTTACTATTTGACCCACAATTTTATATTATGATATTTTTAATTTAATTGCAACGACGCCAAAAACTTGACCCCGCAATATTATATGTATAGAATTGTAATTGTTTATGTTGTGGATGCTACGCAAGTATACGTATCGTATCAAGTAATACGGGGCTCTAGTGGAGTCTCGGTTATCGATCCCACGGGGAAAGAGAAAATTAAATAACAACTAATTTTAAAATAATAATAATAATAATTTTAAAATAGTATACGAAAATTTGGAATTCTAAATTTAAGCGCAACAAAGTAAACTAAGTATTTTAATTAGGTAACTTAACTAAGTAGAAAATTAATACGTATTGAAAGTGCGGAAATTAAACTAATTGCTAAATAAGTCTTAACTATTCGGAAAAAGTATTTTTCCCCTTATTTAGAAATTTAAGTGATTGATGAATTTAAATAGATAATTTTAAGGTATTGTGACAAATAGGAGCATTCCTATTCTTTACCCTTTAGTCAGAGTGTAAAGAATATTGACTAATCCTATGTTTGATTACCGAATGCTGGCTAAGTCGGGAGGATACCGACTTCCACTTCGAGCTCCCACGTTCCCTCGCCTGAGGGCTAACATCTACACTTCGGCTCTCAAACAATAGGACCGAATTGAATATTTTAGTCTGTCACACTAAAATGCTCGATTCTTCGCCAGTGATATTATTTCCTATTTATTTGCACCTTCCTTCCAGAGCTTTTGAATTCCAGAATATCCGATGTAATTTTTACTATAGTTGTTAATCAACACATTTTAACAAATCAAATGGCCAGTTTGAAAAGTAAATTAAGTTTTAAGTAAAAATTATCACAATTTATTAATATATATAAGTATCTCTATTTTAATTTCATCAAGTCACTTAATTTCATAAACAGGGAGAAAGACTAAATAAACTACTCAGAATGCATGGGAACTAAACTAAGCATGGATTTCATTTAAAGTTAAAAACAATAAATACAAATACTTATCTCGATTTATCCCCAAGCAGACTCCTCGTAGTTCCTTTGACTCTTCCTTCCAGTACAACACGACTCACTAATTACTCACTAAACTCACTAAAGACACAATTTGACACACAAAACTGCACTTAAAGACTTAGAACACACTTAGAACACTTAAAGACACTTAGAGGCTGAATTTCGGCCTCTATATATAGAGGTAGGCAAAGGTCCAAGAGGTGTGTAAGCATCTCTTCAAAAGGTGTCCAGGTTCAATGTATCTGCGCCATTTGAACTATCTCGCCGTCGGCGACGAACTACCTCGCTGTCGGCGAGGCTTCTAGAAGGTCTTCGAACCGCGCTATCTCGCTGTCGGCGGGCTCGGGCTCGCTGTCAGCGAGACAGTTATAAATCCTTCAGAATTTTCTTCCTCGTATCCTCGCCGTCGGCGGGCTCGATCTCGCCGTTGGCGACTCAGCACAAATTTCATTATTTTCTTCCTTTTTGCTCCAAATCCGCTCATTTTTATGATTTTTGCTTTTATCACCTAAATTCTCCATTCCTGCAACAAAATAAAGAAAATACCTTTCTTTAAAGTGCAATTTCATCAAAAATAGGTATGAATTTCTTAATAAATTTTTCAGTGATCACTATTCAAAATCCTGATGTTGCTGCTAATTTATTTGAGCTTAAACCAGATATCCAGATGGTACAAAATAATCAATTTGGGGAACACCTACTAAAGATCCTATGTAAAATATTGCTATTTTTTTATAATTGTGTGTTGCCTTTAAATATGACGGAGTGTCGAATGACGCTGTCAGACTTAGACTTTTTCCTTTTTTTCATTAAGGGAAAAAGCTAAGGCGTGCTTAAATTCATTAGCACTTGGATGTATCAGAACCTGGGGAGAACTATCTCAAAAAAATTTGGCTAAATATTTTTCACCTTAAAAAACTGCTAAGCTTAGGAACGATATTACATCTTTTTGTCAATTCAAAGGAGAATCAATATACAAAGCTTGGGAAATATTTAAACATCTCCTCAGAAAGTGTCCACACCATGCTTCACCAGATTTGTTAATAATTCCAACTTTTTACAATTGATTAATTGGATCTCTTAGATTTATTATCGATGTTGCTGCTGGTGGATGATTAATGTCAAATCCCTTTGATGAAGCATATTCTTTAATAGAGCAGATGACTACTACTAATTTTCAATAGCCCACTAAATGGGTAAATCTAAAAAGATTAACTAGTATCCATGATTCTGATGCAATATCTATTTTAACTTCTCATATTGCTGCAATATCTAAGAAAATAGATCAAATTGGAATGAACTATTCTCAAATGCATTCGGCGTAAGAGGAAAATTCATTGGGACAAATAATGGAATCTCAATCATCTAATGAGACTTTGAATTCCATAAATAATAGAACCAATAATCTCTATTCTAATTATTATAATCCAGGCTGAAAGAATCACCCTAATTTAAATTGGAATAATAATAACAATTCAGTGAGCCCATTGGGAAATTCAAACAACCAAGGAAATCATAACTATATACCTTATTATCCTCCAGGTTTTATCAGTAACTCACAAGTTAAGAAAAATAAATTGTTTATTAAAGAATTGGTATTAAATATGAGGAATCAATTGCAGAGTCAAGATAATCAATTACAATGTTAAGGAGCTGCTATTAGAAATATTGAAAATCAATTAGTACATATTGTGACTGCACTTAGTAACAGACCTTCCGGAATTCTTCCTAGTAATGTAAAAATTAATCTATAAGATCAAAATAAAGAGAAAATTAAGACTTTTCAACTAAGAAGTAGAAATAAGAGTACAAAAAGAAATTGATACTAAAAAGGAAAGGGTGGAAATTAAAAAGTGTAATGATGATACATATCCAGATTTAGAATATCTAATTAAAACAATAAAAATTATTGTAGAAAGATCTCCACCTCCGTTTTCTTAAAGATTGAAACAACAACAGAGAGATAAATAATTTTCAAAAATTTTCGAAATCCTTAAACAATTAACTATAAATAATTCATTTGTTGAAGTCTTATAACAAATGTCAAGTTATGTGAAGTTTATGAAGTATATACTTAACAAGAAAAGAAAGTTTATAGATAATAAGACTGTTGCACTTAGTGAGGAGTGCATCACAATTATTCAGTAAAAGCTTTCTGAAAAACTAAAATATTTTGGTAGCTTTACTATACCTTGCGCTATTGGTGAACGATTTTTTAGAAAATCCTTATGTGATTTGGGAGCCAGTATTAACCTCATGCCTTTATCAATTTTTAGAAGGTTAGGTTTAGGAGAGATTTCCCCTACTACTATAACTCTTCAGTTAGTTGATTGTTCGATCACTTATCCTAAAGGAGTTATAGAAGATGTATTGGTAAAGGTTGATAAATTTATCTTTTCGGTGGATTTTATTATTATAGATATGGAAGAAGATAAAGAAATTTCTATTATTTTGGGGATACTATTCCTTGCACTTAGAAGAGTTCTGGTAGATGTTCAAAAAAGAGAACTAACTATAAGAGTCGATGACTAAGATGTAGCAATTAATATATCAAAAGCCATGAAATATCCCGCAACAGAAAAAGATAATGAATGTTTTAGAATGGAAGTTTGTGAGTATCTGAGTAATGAGCATTTTAAGGAAAAGTTAAGAGAAACTAGAGAAAGAAGATTTAAAATATGAGGATAAGGATGAGAGGGAAGACAAAAATATTAAGATAGAAAATGAAAAGTTAGATTATGTTCAGGAAATATTTGAGCTGTTGGACATTACGGAAAGTGATAATAAAAAATCTCAGTCCTTCAATTAGAAAACCTCATGAACTTGAAATGAAAATATTACCTACCCATTTAAATATGTATTTTTAGGATATTCATCTATATCTGCTACTAGAAGAGCAAAAACTTTTAGAAACTCTAAAAAGATACAAAAAAATCCTTTGGATGAACTTTAGCTGATATTAAAGAAATCAGTCCTTCAATTTGTATGTATAGAATTCTATTGGATGAACATCATGAATCTAAGGCTGATCTTTAAAGGAGATTAAACCTGATGATGAAAGAAGTAGTTAAGAAAGAAATTTTAAAATGGTTAGACGCTGGTATTAATATATCCTATTCTTTGGTAAGTGTGATTCACTGCGTTCCAAAGAAAGGGGGAGTCACAGTAGATGTAAATGGGAAAAATGAATTAATACTAACAAGACAAGTCGTTGGGTGGTGAATCTGTGTTACTATAGAAAATTAAATGCCACCACTAGGAAAGATCACTTTCCTTTGCCTTTTTTAGACCAAATGGTGGATAGATTAACTGGGCACAAATATTTTTTCTTTTTGGATGGATATACTCGCTATCATCAAATTTCAATTGCTCCTGAGGATCAAGAAAAGATAATATTTACTAGTCCTTATCGAACATTTGCTTTTCGAAGAATGTCATTTAGATTATGTAATGCACTACAACATTTCAAAGATGTACAATGTCAATTTTCTATAATTTAATTGAAAATGGAATGGAAGTGTTTATGGATGACTTTTCAGTATTTGAAACTTCATTCGTACTATGTTTAAATCATTTAGAAAAAGTTTTGAAACTATGTGAAAAAATAAATTTAGTTTTAAATTGGGAGAAATGTCAATTTATGGTTAAAGGAGGAATTATACCTGGGCATAAAATTTCTGAAAATGGCATGGAAGTAGATCTGACAAAAATTCAAATTATTACTAAACTATCACCTCCTACCACAGTGAGAGGGGTTAGAAGTTTTTTAGGGCATGCTGGTTTCTACAGGCGTTATATAAAAGAGTTTTGAAAAATTAATAAGCCTCTGTGTCAACTTTTAGAAAAAAAAGACATGAAATTTGATTTTAATGAAGAATGCATAAAGGCCTTTGAATTATTAAAAAAAATTTAATCACTGCTCCGATAATAGTTTCACCTGATTGGAAGAAATCAATTGAGTTAATGTGTAATGCTAGTGATTATGCCATTGGAGCTCTTTTTGGGCAAATATATGAAAAAGTTTTTAAAGCAATATACTATGCTAGTAAAACTCTAAATGATGCTCAATTTAATTACACTACTAAATGATGCTTTTGATAATTTTAATTCATATTTAATTAGGCTAAATTTATAGTGCATACAAACCATTCTGTTATTAAGTATCTAATGAAAAAGAAGGATGTGAAGCCAAGATTAATTTGATGGATACTTCTGATGCAAGAGTTTGATTTTAAGATAGTGGATAGAAAAGGAACTTATAATTAGATAGTTGGTCATTTATTTAGGCTTGAACAGAAAGAATTAACTGATTTGTAAATGAAATTATGGAAGCTTTCCCTGATGAACAAGCTATGCAGACATTATAAATTATATTGTGAGTGATATTTTATCATCTAAATTAACGAAGAAACAATAGAAGAAATTTATTTATGATGGCAAATTTTACTTTTGGGATGACATATATTTATATAAACAGTGTAAAGATCTAGTTACTAGGAGATGTGGGCCTAATGAAGAAACATAACAAATTATTCAAAGATGTCATTATTCTAAATTTAGAGGATATTATAAAACTAATAAAACTGCACAAAAGATTTTACAATCTGGATTTTATTGGTCTACTCTTTATAGAGATGTTAGTGAATATATTAAAACATGTGACTGATGTCAGCAAGTAGGAAATATTTCTAGAAGAAATGAGATGCCTTTGAATTATACACTAGAAGTTGAAATTTTTGATGTATTGGGATTAGATTTTATGGGACCATTTATTCCTTCATTTGAAAATTTTTATATATTAATTGTTGTAGACTATCTATCCAAATGGATTGAAGCGATAGCTTTACCAAAATGTGAAGCTCGGAGTGTTTCAAAATTTGTAATGAAAAATATTTTTACAAAATATGGAATGTCGAGAGTGATCATTACTGATGAAGGATTCCATTTTAGGAATAAAAAAATTAATAAATTGGATGGAAAATACAATATTATGCATAGATTCTTTACTGTTTATCATCCCCAGATTAGTTGTCTAGCAGAAGTATCAAATCGTGAAATTAAACGAATTTTGGAAAAAACTGTAAATCCCAATAAATTTGATTGGTCTGCTAGATTAGATACTTCATTGTGTGCATATAGGACGACTTATAAAGCTCCTATAGTAATGTCTCCTTATAGAATAATTTTTGGAAAGACTTGTCAATTACTAGTAGAATTGGAACATACAGCATATTAGGTTATTAAGGAATTTAATTTCAATTTAAAGGATGATGGTGAGAAAAGATTGTTGCAACTTAATGAACTTGATTAGATCTAGAAGGAATCTTATGATGATGTTATAATTTATAAATAGAAAATGAAAATATGGCATGATTGGAAGTTATGAAGAAAGAAATTTGAACCTTGATAAGAAGTTTTGTTATATAATACAAGATTGAGATTATTTCCAGGAAAACTAAAGTCTAAATGGTTATGACCATTCACTGTTATTAAAGTCTATCAATATGGAGTTGTTAATATTGAAGATCCTAAAACTGGGAATATATTTAAAGTTAATGGGCATAGATTGAAACCTTATTTTGAAGGGTATAGACCACATTTTAAACAGGTTTTAATATTGAGTCATCCTGAGTTAAAATTGGATATGTCAGGTTGATGACCTAATACCAAGTGCTTTGTGGGAGGCAATCCATAGTTATTTATATTATTATGTTTTGTTTTAATTGTTATTGTTAATAATATTATGAGATAATATTACTTTGGAGTGCTACACATTCTTATATGTCATAAATCACAGTAAATATTAGATTTAATGGAAGATTTGTAATTTATTTGAACCAAAGTGAAATGATGTGTAAATTTGCTATGGCGCCGATGACACCAGGATGAAAGCCGATGGTGCCATTTGACAGAGTGTGGGCCCCGATGACGCCCAATTGTAGCGCCGACAGTGCCACGATTATGGTGATGGGCTGGATGATTCTAAGAGCAATATTTAGCAATTTTTTACGGATTTTTCATCCTAATAACTCCCTAAACTTGTTTTTAAAGTCACTTTAAACAGAAGAACGTCAAAAGATTCACCAATGACAAATTCCATGGCTTTCAACTCTAGAAAAACTTTAAGATATGTAATTTTCAATAGAAGAAAGTTCATCAATTTCGAGGCACAAAAACTTTATGATAAAGTTCTAGTAAATAAGAGACTAATCAAGAAAAGAGGCTTCGTGAATCAAGGATGAACAATCCAAGTACACAAGTTGAAGATATTATTGTGCAAAGGCATTGGGAAGTGTTGTAATGCACTACTGTTGTGGTAGTTGTTCCTGTGGTGAAAGAATTTTATGCAAATCTTCATGGAATCAACCAAGGAGTCGTCTATGTTTGAGGCAGGTGGGTACCATTTTCTCCTTATAGGATAAATGATATGTTCATGATTGAAAGTGTTCCAATTTTTCATTACATAAATTTCATCCCTACAAGAGATATCATGAATGAAGTCTATCAATTCTTAACTGATTAAAATGAAAATTGGGAGACAAGAGATGACGGGAATGTAAGTTTTTCTTCTTCACACTTAAATCCTATATCAAAGCAATGAAATTTCTTTATTTCAGCAAAATTACTCCCTACCATGAAAAACAGTAATGTAACAAAGGAGAATGATATCCTGAAATATTGTATTCAAAAGGGAAAACCTATTACTGTGGGTTATATAATTGTAAAATCTATCTTGGGCTTGATTGTGCATAAATCTACTTATGGGCTGGGGCATTCTTCTACCATACTCTTGCTTTGTAGGTAGTCATAAGTGTATATGAACATTGGAAAAAGTGCTTTTACCTTGGAATCCCATGGACTTAACCAACTATTATAACTGCATAGGAAATTGGGAGGAAAATGATATGAACATTATTATTGATCAACCATCTCAAAATTCATCACCTTTACGGCCCTACTTTCCTGATAGTTTGCATGTTCTTTTGAAAAGGATCAAGAAACTGGAGAAAGAGGTTCAGAATATTATGAATGAAATCAATAATATGTCTGAATTAATTGATCTTCTTTATTGGAGGATGAAGGACCATTTTGATTACACGAGACGTGCTGAAGAAGGTATGATACGCATGTTTAAGAAAAATGCTTGGATTGAAGAAGATTTGACCAATGAATCTCCATAGCAAACTTTTTAAATCCTTTTTGTGCACCACCAAATTATGGGAGACATTCGAGGAGAAGATAGTACTGATGATGATGAGAAGTAAGGACTCTAAAGATTAGATTTATAGTATCTGAACTTATGTGTGCTTATGTGTGTTTGTGATGGATTTGCTTTAATTTTAGACTCTTTATGCTTTGATTAAGTGTTTTTTGTTTAGTTTTCAGTGTTAGGGTGTTGTGGTTTGATTTCGACATTGAAATTTTATGTTGTGTGGCTTGCATCACTTTTGTTGAGGTCTAGTCTTTCTTTAGTCAGCATAGGTTCTAGCCATAATACTCTCTTGGTGACTATCTTAAAAGAATAGTGATGGGACCCTTTCCCTAAGAAATTCAAAACACTTCTTTACTTCACTTGAAGTTTCAAATGCTTAAATTCTAACCTCTAAGTACTTAGGAGGATGATATCAAGCCTTAGGACTCACCTTGCGAAGTCTGTTCTAGGTCATGCTCATACACATACTCACACCACTCTACACTTACACTCACTACACTTACAACTCTAAACCAAACTTCCTCACACTTGATCCCTTACTCTTTGGAAACTCATGTGGGTGATTCCCCAAGCTCTTATCCCCAGGCTACAGTTTGGCTAGAACCAACAAGTGAAGGATCCAAAGTGAGATTTCTCTTGGTCCATGGCTCAAACAAGTTGAAATTCTCATTTAACCCCAATTTTTACCAAAAATTCCAATTTTGACCTCCTCATCTCTAAAACCACCAAATTATCAAATTGTCCATAACTATAATTTTGACCAAAATTCCAAAAAAATCCAAATTAGTCAATTTTCTCTAAAAATCATCCCAAAGCACTCCTAACCACTCAAAATGCCCAAAACACCTCAAATTTACCAAAATTACCAAAATACCCCCCCCCCCAAAACCCAAAATGACCAAAATACCCCTCCAAATTCAAAAATTCAAAAATTTCCAAAATTTCCAAAATCACTTAAAATGTCCCTAAAATCAATTTGAACCACTTAACTCGACCCAATTTGACCAAAAGCCCCAAGTTGCCCCTTTAAGCCTAAAATACACAAACCACCTTCAATGTCCACCCAATTGACCTCAATCTCTCCCAATTTCAATTCTAAACTCAAATTTATTATGCCTAATCTCATTATAAACCAAATCCAAGCGTAATTGAACCAATTTCCAAACTCATTTCAATCCAAATCAAAAAGCCCCAATTTTGGCTATATGGCCTAAATCCCCCAAATTGAACCCCTTAGCCAAGTTGATTTCCTCAAAATTGAATTCCAAACTCTTCATAACATTCTTACTCACCAAATTGATCCATAAATTGACCCACATTGGAGTCCAAACCTCACCTAAATCCAACCCAAGTCAAAACCCCTAAATTTGCCCCAAATGTGTCACATGCCCAAATTCCACCAAATCGAATGCCCTAACCCTAAAATTTCCACCCAATTTCTATACAAAACCCTTCATGACAATCACCTACATCAATTTGAACCACCAATTTAACCCTAGCCAAGCTTTAGCCTAACCTAAACCCAAAACCCTTGTTAGCCCAAATTGACCAAATGCCCAAATCCCACCAAACTAACCTTCCAAACTAACTCAAAACCATTCCAATCCTCTTCTAAAACATTTATGACAATCATGCACATCATTTTGACCAATAAATTGGACTTAACCCAATCTTGAACCCAACCTAGCCTAACTTGAACCCAATTTCCTCAAAATTGAACCTATGACCCAATGTGACAAAATTAAGCCAAATGTTACCAACCCAAGTCCACCAAAGCCATCAAATGAACCCTAGGGACTAGTCTAGATCCACCTAGCCCAACCTAGTTGACCCATGGACCAAAGATCCCCTAAATTAGGTGATTTCACCCCATTATGGCTAAACCAAAGGAGATCTCATACCTAGAGGCATCACCAACCAACTTAATCACCATTATGGCCTGCTCACAGGCTCACCTGAAAAACCCTAGCTTGAGCACCACCCTGGCCGACAGGCCTAGTCACCGGAGGAGCTAAAATTGAGAGCCAGCTCACACCAAACCAAACCCAAACTCACCCTGATTGGTCACTAGAGCCTTACTGCCTTCCACCTAAGCAGCTAAGTGCACCCACCAGCAAGCCCTGAGCTTCGTCATAGCCATGGCTATTTAAGCCACCATACTTCACGACCAAGTAAGGAAAACATACTGAACCTAGGGGAAACTCTGTCCAGCTGCTTCCAGAACCTCTCCCAGCCTTTCTAAGCTCAGCTCAACCATTTCCCAGCCATCTCCTCGACTGCTTGAGCTCAATTTTTTAGGTCAAAATTAGTCAAAACCAGGACACTCATTATCACAACCCCACACTACACTGAGTTCCAAATTGATTTGTCCCTCACCATCTCCTCACCAAATGAAGAAGATTCCCCACAGAAGCCCCATCCCATAGCCTCTCCAACCCAGACTTCCCTCATACCAGAATTTCCCCTCTAATCAAACTCTGGTGTAGGCCCAATAATAGCTCAAATTGTTGCTGTCAGGAGCTTCGCAAGGTCACTTCAAAGGTGTAGAACTATTCTGATTGAGGTCTACCCTCTCAGACCAAGGTATAGAGCTCTCACTTTAACCAGAGCCCATTTCGTTCTCCATGCATGAATATTATATTTTATACCATATAAACCGTATGGATATGTTCATCTGGACTAGAGGAGTCTATAGGATCAAACCTGAACTGATTTGGTTGATTCTAGGCTGAGATTTTAGGGCTAGAAGGTGGATGGTTTACTGGTAGGTTAGTTGGGGACAAATACTAGGAGCCGTTAGATTGCGCGTATTGGATGGATGACGCTGATGCAGTCAAACGAGGAGATGGTGTATAAAGTGCGGATGCATGGATGCTAAGTCAGATGGCGGCGACAAATTAGATGGCAAAGAAAAATCTATAACTTAGTGAAGAAAAATCCTAAAAATAAAAGAAAAATACCCACTTACTCAGTGAACTAAGGAGAATAACGTGAGAATGGTTTGGTGTTCAGTTGAGTATATTATTTTTTAAATTAATTAAATAGAGTATTACAAGTTTTAAATATATTTTGGCATTGACATTTCACCATGCCTTTAGATTTAGGAATCTTATTCTCTCTATCATGATGGATCTTCCCTGATGTTTCCAAGGTCAGGGGAGATCTCTATGAAGAAATCTCTAGTTTTCAATTTGATCACCCATGTTTTCATGAAATAATTATAATAATTAAAATATTTATCAAAAAAATTTAAAGTAAATTTTGTAGGCTCACTATGACCAGAGGACCAGAGGAAAAATATTAACTTGGTTTAACTCATTAAATATCTCTCTAATTGTAATTAAACCTCTAAAATGAAAGAAAATTAAAATGGATTAAATAATAATTTAAATAACTTAATTTTAATTATCCACTATGGATTAGGGTCAGGAGAGCTTCTATAAAAAATTTCAAGTCATTTGGAGTTAATTTAACACCTAATTTGATTTTCTAAGTTAAATAATATTTTTTGGCATTAAAATAATTATAATAATTAAAATATAAGTTGGAAAATTATAAAATTGGTTTTGGGAGTTCCTTATGACAAGGAGAATTTAATAAAGGTAAAATGGTAATTAAAATAAATACTTCATTTTTAGGATTATTTTTAATTTTAAAAATTATGAAAAATTATTAAAATTAATTAAAAATCATAAAAATCACTCAAATATTAAAATCCACCAAAATTTCACATTTGGTCTCCTGATCATTTGGGAACAACTAAAATAATTTTCCTAATTTCCTAAGTGAAGATATTAATTTTAAAAGGGTTAATAAAAAATTTTAGACTTAAAAATGGATTTTTCTTAATTTCTCACTAAAGTAATTCTAATAATTAAAGTATAAATCATAAAAATATAAAATTTATTTTTTTTAGGTTCCCTAACCTTAGATAGATTTATGAAAAAGTACCAAACTTAATTTTCAACCTAATTAATATTTTATATTTAATTAATACTTCAGAATTTAAAATAATTATAATAATTAAATTAAAATTAAAAAAATCATGAAAATTGGACCAAGTGGTCCACTGGTCTATGTAAGTCTCCAGTAATTTCGTACAAATAAATATTGTGTTTTGATCAAGCTATTGGATTATTTTTGAAAATCCCCATTTTGCAAGTAAATAATTATATAAATTAAAATAAAATTAGAAAATACACATTTTCTCCTCTGATGTTTTAATTGATCTATGAGTAGGCTAAATAAAATTTTCAAAGTCATTTGAGTTAAATTTAACAAATTTTAAGGTGATAGACTTTAAAGGGCAAATTTGTAATTAAAAGAATTTAATCCTTAACTAAATATTTAGGATTAATCAAAGGGAAATGGGAAATGAATGATCATAATTGACATATTTAGATGATTGAAATACAAGGGATTTAAATGGCAGAAACTAGCCTCACCTTTGTTACAGAAAAGATAAATTTGTAATTTTCACCAACTATTTTAATTTGGAAGATAATAAAAAATAAATGATCCCAAGGTTAGGGGTTTGACTTTGGAAGTTAGTGTTTAATTATAACTTAGTGATAATTATATAAATTAAAATAAAATTAGAAAATACACATTTTCTCCTTTGATGTTTTAATTGATATATGAGTAGGCTAAATAAAATTTTCAAAGTCATTTGAGTTAAATTTAACAAATTTTAAGGTGATAGACTTTAAAAGAATTTAATCCTTAACTAAATATTTAGGATTAATCAAAGGGAAATGGGAAATGAATGATCATAATTGACATATTTAGATGATTGAAATACAAGGGATTTAAATGGCAGAAACGTGATAGACTTTAAAGGGCAAATTTGTAATTAAAAGAATTTAATCCTTAACTAAATATTTAGGATTAATCAAAGGGAAATGGGAAATGAATGATCATAATTGACATATTTAGATGATTGAAATACAAGGGATTTAAATGGCAGAAACTAGCCTCACCTTTGTTACAGAAAAGATAAATTTGTAATTTTCACCAATTATTTTAATTTGGAAGATAATAAAAAATAAATGATCCCAAGGTTAGGGGTTTGACTTTGGAAGTTAATAATTCATCAGTCTAGTACCCTTAGTTGGTGTTTAATTATAACTTAGTGATAATTATATAAATTACAAATTTGTAATTAAAATAATTTAATCCTTAACTAAATATTTAGGATTAATCAAAGGGAAATGGGAAATGAATGATCATAATTGACATATTTAGATGATTGAAATACAAGGGATTTAAATGGCGAAACTAGCCTCACCTTTGTTACGAGAAAAGATAAATTTGTAATTTTCACCAATTATTTTAATTTGGAAGATAATAAAAAATAAATGATCCCAAGGTTAGGGGTTTGACTTTGGAAGTTAATAATTCATCAGTCTAGTACCCTTAGTTGGTGTTTAATTATAACTTAGTACTTTGATAAGAATCATGATCACATAAGTTAACTTTTTTCTAAAGTACAAATATACCCATTAAGTCTTAAGGGCTTGGTAGTGAGCTAAGATTAATAAAACTTGACTAATATGGATTAGAAAAGATAATACAATTAATTATAAACATATTTGAAACACTATAAGCCCAACTTCAAAATTAAATCGGCTAAGCTTCTTAATTAAGTCAATGTGCCCCTAAAAGCCCCACTCACATAATTTATAAATAGAATATCAAGTGATAATTACTCCACTCTTTGGGATGATCAAAACATTAGGGGTTTGACTTTGGAAGTTAATAATTCATCAGTCTAGTACCCTTAGTTGGTGTTTAATTATAACTTAGTACTTTGATAAGAATCATGATCACAGAAGTTAACTTTTTCTAAATTAGAAATATAACCATTAAGTCTTAAGGGCTTGTTAGTGAGCTAGGCTTAATCAAACTCAACTAATAAGGATTAGGAAAGATGATAAAATTAATTATAAACATATTTGAAACAACTATAAGCCTAACTTCAAAATTAAATCGGCTAAGCTTCTTAATTAAGTCAATGTGCCCCTAAAAGCCCCACTCACATAATTTATAAATAGAATATCAAGTTCATTGAGCATAAGGGTATGATAGAGATGAATCATTAGGCAACATAATAAGTCTGAATGAACTTGAGACGTTTCAAAGGATTGTGAGATATCTGAGGCCCACTCCCTTGACCTTTTTCATACTCTTTTGGATAACTTGGAGGATGATTAAACTTATTATGTCTTGTTTAAGGAGTCATTTATACATTTAAATTAGAACCCACCAAGTTATGACATAAGATTTAATGGGTACGCTTCAAACTTGTTTTCATGCTTTTTAGCATGCTTCAATTCCCACAAAATTATATATATGCATGGTAAGGCTAAACTTTCAGATGAAGGATCGAAGAAATGCTAGGTGCACGTTTATTTTATTGCACTAAAATTTACTTTCATTTACTTTCTCGTATCTTCTCTGCTTGTGAAACTGCATGATAAACAACAAGGTCACCCTGCATGTCATTGTCGGCATATTTTTTTTTAGGTTGTAAAATTTAATTTAGGTATATATATATTTGGAAAGTAGAATTTGATTTTTGAAAATAATTTTTAAGTTTGAAAATTTTAAGATGTAAAATCAAACCGATCTCACATCCCAAATAGTTTATATAAACGAGCATCGCACCACAAACCGTGTATCTATCCCAAAGAATAGGCACACTGCTTGATGATGGGGATCGATTAAATAAACTAGAAGATTTGTGACATCCGTTTGGTCTGCGAACCAAATTTATAAGCCGACAGGTTCCCCAGCTTAATATAAAGGAATTAAGTAGGGTTTATATTACATGGGTTCTTAAAGTTCCCTATAAGGGCAAGCCCCTATAGTTAGTTACATCTTAAATGTCCGAAGACACTTAAGAAAGCTCTCGATAATGATCAGTGGTTTTGCTCTCAAGAATTTCAAAGTTTAGGGTTTTCAAAGGATTGAATTTTGGAATTTCAATAGGGAATAGATCCAGTTTGGAACAGTTTATTTCAAGAGTCCAATAGAAGAGAAGTAGGAGAAGCTGAGGATCCAAGAAGAATCTTGGCAACTTCCCAAACTAACCTATTGTTTGGCTTTAATTTGGGAGTTCATTTAATGTTTCATCTTGTCTGTTTTAATTAATTAGGACTTATATTTGTATGACACAATCATACAAATAGCCTCGAAGATGTGAGGGTTTATGTCGTACCAAACGACTACCTCGGAATCCTAAGACCGGTTAGGGCTTAATCTGCATAAGACAACTATGCAAATACCTAACAAAAAGTTGAGGATTTATGTTGCACTAGGCAAACCACCTCCAAGTCCTATGGCTTTGTTATTTAATTTCTAAAAAAGGTTTTGCTTGATGTAGACCCAAGTTTCATTTGTTGACGATGGTCGTCGTTGCCCATCTGTGCTCCAAGCTCCTTATTGTCGCAGAGGTTTAGTTTTAAAAGTCATAAATCAGGATATGAGAGAAGTGTTTTAGTTTAGAAAAGTCTTAGAATCCAAATATTTTAGTGTTTTAATTAAAACAAATCTTAAAGTTGATTAAACAGAACCGATTAAGATCCTACGGTTCCGTCATCCCGACACCGTTATTTTCATTGGATTCACTTAGTCCAGATGAATTTGCTAAACTCAACTGAATGAGTTCCACACTTTCATTTAGACCGTGGGAAATCACGTTTGCAACACGTGGGTTACATCATCCGAGGTATTCCCGATCATCCAACGAGATGTTTTAATTTAGTCAAAGTTGTAATTTTTGTTGTTCTATTTGTGATTAAATTTTGAGTTGTCTTATATTTTGAAATATTGTGGCGGTGAATTTTATCTTGTATGACTTTTAATTTAGTTTTGGGT
Source organism: Papilionanthe hookeriana x Papilionanthe teres (assembly GCA_022702705.1). Classification (NCBI taxonomy): domain Eukaryota; kingdom Viridiplantae; phylum Streptophyta; class Magnoliopsida; order Asparagales; family Orchidaceae; genus Papilionanthe; species Papilionanthe hookeriana x Papilionanthe teres. The sequence continues at coordinate 100,499,821 of CM040424.1, read as the reverse complement.
TTCAGTTTTGTGGCTATCCTAAAGGTTTCTTTTCATGCAACAGTCTTCTTTATCATGAAAGAAAAGTAAAACGCAGTGCAGGTAAATAAATTGCAATAAGGTAAATTGCAATAAAGTAAAAGCGTACCTGGAGGGCCTTCTCGTCATTCTCGAGTTTGAGACTTTAGTATTGCATTGCATCTATGTGTTTATAATTTTGCGGAAATTAAATCATGCTTAGAAAACAAGAAGAAGTAGACCTAACAAGAAGTAACTACTTAATCCTATGATGTACATGTTAAGATCCTGGTTATGCTACCAAGTCCTATGATGTACATGTGAATTCTTATGTCGTGTTTCAATAAACTTTGTTTAATTTAATTGAGGATGGTTTCGTTAAGCGGACAAATTAAGTTTAATAGACCTCGAGAGGTATCCAAACGGTCAAAGAAGGATGCGAGTCCATGCTTCCCTCTCATATCTCGATGAAAAGTCTCGGGCTCATTTAGACTTATTATGTTGCTTAACAATTCACCCTACCTATACCCTTATGCTTAATGAACACAGTTGTTTGGGGTAGGTTGGGGCAGATGGGTTTAGGTGTGGTTTGTTTTATTTTATTAATTGTTATTTATTTAATTTATTTTATTAATTATTATTTATTTATTTTATTTTACTTTAACTTGATATTTATTTATTTAAATTATTATCTTTAATTTTATTTTAATTTATTTTGTTATTTAACTTAGTTTTAATTTAATTTAATTAATTATTATTTACAATTATTATTAATTTAATTTAATTTATTTATTTAATTTAATGTAAAGTATTATTGTTTAATTTAATAAAATTTAATTTAATTTGGTTTATTTTATTTAATTTAATTAATTTAATTTGTTTAGATTTATTTAATTTATTATTTATTTATATTATTAATTTAATTTATTTAATTTGTTTATTTAATTTATTTAATTTAATATTTATTTATTTAATTTAATTTAATTTAACATAATTTGATTTATTTAATTAATTTAATTTAATTTAATTTATTTAATTTATTTAGTTTAATTTAATTTCTTATTTATTTACATTATCAATTTAATTTATTTAATTTATTTATTTAATTAATTTAATTTAATTTTTATTTATATTATTATTTTATTTAATTTAATTTAATATGATTTGATTTGTTTAATTTATTTAATTTAATTTAATTTATTATTATTTACATTATTATTTAATTTATTTTAATTTAACTTTATTTAATTTGATTTAATTTATTTAATTAATTTTAATATAATTTTAAATTATTTATTTATTTACATCATCATTTAATTTAATATAATTTTGATTTATTTAATTTAATTAATTTATTTAATTTAATTTAAACTATTATTTATTTAATTATTTTTGGTTTACCTAATTAATTATTATTTAATGTAATTTATTTAATTTAATTATTATTTAATTTAATTTATTTAATTTAATTAATTTTTGATTTTAATTATTTAATTTTAATTTAATTCATTATTCATTTATATTATTTAAATTATTTTCAATATATATATGTATTATTTATTTTATTATTCCTTATAAGTTATTTTATTTTTAATTAATTATATGTACATTTTTATTACTTAAATATTATTGATTTATTATTATTAATTTATGTTAATAATTTACATTAATAATTATTATCATTTTTATTATTATTTATTTATTTATAAGACTTTTCACTTTCTCTCTCTTAAATTATTATTTTCTTTATTTAAAGTTATTATCATTTATATATTAAGTTATTATTTATTAAAATTATCATTCACATATGTATTTATATTTTAAAAGGGGATTTTTATTTATTTACTTTATTTTCATTATTTAGTTAGGTTTATAGTTATTTATTTTTATCACACTATTTTTTATTATTTACATTAATATACATTTATATTATTATTCATTTAGTTATTTATCAATTTTATGGTTTATTTTACTTATTCATTTAGTATTTTTAGTGAGTTATTTTATTTAAAATTTAGTATAGTTGTTTTATTTAAAATTTAGAAAAGTTATTATTTATTATTTATTATTATACCACTTATTATTTTTTTATTATTATATATCATTTCATTTTGTTTTGCTTTTATTTCCTTTAAGTTTATTTCTCTTTTCCTTTTTTTTTATTTTCATTCCCTTTATCTTAAATTATTTCTTTTAGATTTTAAATCTTATTTTTCAATTTAGTAGAAATAGGTGGTAGATTTGTAAATATTTAAACTAGTAAGCTTAAATGGCTAAATAACTTTGCATAAAAGAAATCCCTAAGCCTATGCATGAATAAAGTGAAGATAGCATGAAGGATAAACAACCTACACATGATTTTTTTACATGGAAGTTTGCATGAGAAAAATAAAAAAGCTAAGCATGAAAACATTTGCATGAAAGAGAGGGATCTTAAGGCTATACATGAATACATAAAAAAAAAAAAAAACATGCATGAAAGTTAAAAGAAATTAAACCATTTGTATGTGAATTTAAAGGTCTTTGTAAAGGAAGAAGAACATTGAAATTGTGCGTGTGTGATGTTTTAGGCTAGGCATGAAAGGGGTAAAACATTTTCTTGAAGCTTAAATATTCATGGGATGAAAAGTAGGGGGGAAAAAAACTTACCTTGATTTTGAGAGATCCCTTTGAAGCTCACGGCTAGTAGATGTTAGGGTGGATGATGAAGTGAGTGTGTAGTGTAAGTGAGTGTAAGTGTGTAAGAGGTGTTTAAGAGTGTTTATGGGGGGATTTATGGAGGAGGCTCACGGCTAGGAAGGAGATGAGGGAGTGAGGGAGTGGTGAGGTGGAGGTGTGGAGGAGGTGAGGAGGAGTTATGGTGGAGGTGATGGATGAGGGATGAGGTGGCATGTAGGGTGAGGGAGAAGTGAGGGAGAAGTGATGGAAGTGATGGATGAGGGAAGATTTTTTTGTTTTTTATTTTATTTTATTTTATCTTATTTATTTAAGATATATATTTTATTATATATATAATTATTTTAGGGGTGTCATGATGTTTAATTTAATTAATTTTGATTTTAATTTGATTTAGTTTGAATTATTAGTTTAATTAGATTCATTTGGGTTTGGGCTAACATAACTTGAGTTTGAGTGAGATTTAGGTCTAGTTGTCTTGATCCATATTGTTCATATAATTGTGATGAAGATTTTTCATGAAGACACAAAGTGTCTTTGAGCTCATTTGGAGGTTCAATTTTGGCATGAATTGGATTTTTGATTATTTTAGACCATGTTGGGTTCGGGTCAAATTAGATTGGGTTTGAGTGGGAATGGGGTTCCTAGGTCTTCAGAAATAATGTAGATATGGTTGTCTCAAAAAAATTTCTTGAAGACATAAAATGGTTTTGACAAGGTTTAGGGGGTCAATTTGGTGGATTTAGAACATGTGTCCAGCTTGGGTCAAAATGGGGAGGTTTTGGTCCAAAATGGATTTTGGGTAAGACCTGATCTCAAATTATGGGCAATTGATGATCCAATTAAGTTTAAGGAGGTGTTATAAAGAGTTTTGAATTGAAATTTTGGAGGAATTGATTGACATTGGCTCACTTTAAGAGTTTTGGGTTATTTAGACCAATTTGGGGATTTTGGATTTCAAGTGGAATTGGATTCAAATGAGGGTCACATTGGGCAGGAATTTGGTATACGTTGATATTTGGGATGTTGAATTTTGGTTTAGAATTGAATTTGATGAAAATTGGGATCAATTGGGTCAAGATTGGGTTTGGTTTAGGCACCTTTAGGTTAAATGGGCCAAATTGGGATTTTGGATTGAAAGTGTATTAATTTGGAAAAATTGACTCATAGTGTAGTTAAACAAAATGGAATTGGGAATTTTTTAGATTTTCTGGAATTTTTTTGAGAATTTTTTGGAATTTTTGGATTTTTGCGCAAAAAGGGTATTTTGGGTATTTTGAGGGTATTGGGGGGTATTTTTGGAAATTTTGGAATTTTTGGTCATGAATGGTCAATTTGAGTGGCAAGGAATATCTTGGAATGATTTTTGAGGAATTTTGGTGAATTTGGGTAATTTTGGAAATTTTGGGTATTTTGGGTAGTTCAGGGTTATTTTGGGGGCAAAGGGGCCAAAAATTGAAATTTTGGAAATTTGAAGGTAGCTTCAAGGTGAGCATGATGTAATGACCAAGGGTCACTTACATTTGGTCCTCTATGTGTTGATCCCTATCACTTAGTCATAGACTTAGGGTTGAGGTTATCCACGTGAGTTTCCGAAAGAGTTCGGGGTTGAAATTAGAATGTGCAGTGTGTGTATGTTGTGAATGTGAAGTGTATGAGTGGTGAGCTCCAGACCTCCCTCAGGACAAATCCTAAGGTCTTACCACCTATAGGAGACTTCCCCTAGGATTCCTTATGCTTGCCTTTTTTTCTACGAAAGGTGGAGGTGAGGCCTTAAGCATATGAAAACCCCCTAGTGAAGCAAGAAGAGTTTTGAATTTCTATGGGGAGGGTTCCATAACTAGTCCTCTAAGAAAGTCACCAGGAGAGTCCTATGGCTACACCCTAGGATATTCTAAAGAGAGACTAGACCTCGACCAAAAGTGAGGTCGACAAATGGACCCCGATAGGTGTCTTGTGCTGGGACGAGCACTACCGCGCGTATTGGTGTTGACCGAAAAGATCAACAAACCAACACAAAGCTGCCTAAGTAAAATACTTAAGACAGAACATAAAATTAAGAGAGAGTTGTTGTTTCCACTGTGGAAAGGAGGCAAATTTTCAAATCACAAGATTTCAAGATATTGGATTTTAGATTCGTTTCATTTTTTTATTTCAAGTTTTAATTTTGAGTTCGAATTTTGATTTGATCAGAGTTTTGATTTAAATTGAAGTTGGATTCGAGGTTGATTTCAAGATTGATTCCGTTGAAATTCTGGATTTTGAAATGAGAATTGGAGCCTAGGGATGAATCCTAAAGCAATGCGGTTTCGGATGTAAAATCCTCAACCTCTAAAATTTGATTTTTGATTTGAACCATTGCGATAGGGAAAGAACCTAAAGCAATGTAGTATCGGATGTAAAATCCTCAACCTCTAAAATTTGATTTTTTTTTTATTTGAGCCATTGCGATAGGGAAAGAACACTAAACGATGCGGTATCGGATGTAAAATCCTAAACCTCTAAAATTTGATTTTTTTTTATTTGAGCCATTGCGATAGGGAAAGATCCTAAAGCGATGCGGTATCGGATGTAAAATCCTCGACCTCTAAAATTTGATTTTTGATTTGAACCATTGCGATAGGGAAAGATCCTAAAGCAATGCGGTATCGGATGTAAAATCCTCGACCTCTAAAATTTTGATTTTGATTTGAACCATTGCGATAGGGAAAGATCTAAAGCGATGCGGTATCGGATGTAAAATCCTCGGCCTCTAAAATTTGATTTTTGATTTGAACCATTGCGATAGGGAAAGAACCTAAAGCAATGCAGTATCGGATGTAAAATTCTCAATCTCTAAAATTTGATTTTTTTTTTATTTGAGCCATTGCGATAGGGAAAGAACCTAAAGCAATGCGGTATCGGATGTAAAATCCTCAACCTCTAAAATTTGATTTTTTTGATTTGAGCCGATGCGATAGGGAAAGATCCTAAAGCGATGCGGTATCGGATGTAAAATACTCGACCTCTAAAATTTGATTTTTGATTTGAACCATTGCGATAGGGAAAGATCCTAAAGCAATGAGGTATCGGATATAAAATCCTCAACCTCTAAAATTTGATTTTTGATTTGAACCATTGCAATAGGGAAAGATCCTAAAGCAATGAGGTATCGGATATAAAATCCTCAACCTCTAAAATTTTGGTTTTGATTTGAACCATTGCAATAGGAAAAGATCCTAAAGCAATGCGGTATCGGATGTAAAATCCTCAACCTCTAAAATTTAATTTTGATTTGAACCATTGCGATAGGGAAAGAACCTAAAGCAATGCGGTATCGGATGTAAAATCCTCAACCTCTAAAATTGATTTTTGAGAATGAACCATTGCAATAGGGAAAGATCCTAAAGCAATGCGGTATCGGATATAAAATCCTCAACCTCTAAAATTTGATTTTGATTTGAACCATTGCGATAGGGAAAGAACCTAAAGCAATGCGGTATCGGATGTAAAATCCTCAACCTCTAAAATTTGTTTTTTTTTTATTTGAACCATTGTAATAGGGAAAGATCCTAAGGCAATGCGGTATCGGATGTAAAATCCTCAACCTCTAAAGTTGATTTTTGATTTGAATCATTGCGATAAAGAAAGATCCTAAAGCAATGCGATATCGGATGTAAAATCCTCAACCTCTAAAATTTGATTTTTGAGAGTGAACCATTGCAATAGGGAAAGAACCTAAAGCAATGCGGTATCGGATGTAAAATCCTCCACCTCTAAATTTTGTTTTTTTTTTTGAACCATTGCGATAGGGAAAGATCCTAAAGCAATGCGGTATCAGATGTAAAATCCTCAACCTCTAAAATTTGATTTTCGATTTGAACCATTGCGATAGGGAAAGATCCTAAAGCAATGCGGTATCGGATGTAAAATCTTCAACCTCTAAAATTTGATTTTTGAGAGTGAACCATTGCAATAGGGAAAGAACCTAAAGCAATGCGGTATCGGATGTAAAATCCTAAACCTCTAAAATTTGATTTTTTTTTAAACCATTGCGATAGGGAAATATCCTAAAGCAATGCGGTATCGGATGTAAAATCCTCAACCTCTAAAATTTGATTTTCGATTTGAACCATTGCGATAGGGAAAGATCCTAAAGCAATGCGGTATCGGATGTAAAATCCTCAACCTCTAAAATTTGAATTTCAATTTGAACCATTGCGATAGGGAAAGAACCTAAAGCAATGCGGTATCGGATGTAAAATCCTCAACCTCTAAAATTTGAATTTCGCTTTGAACCATTGCGATAGGGAAAGAACCTAAAGCAATGCGGTATCGGATGTAAAATCCTCAACCTCTAAAATTTGATTTTCGATTTGAACCATTGCGATAGGGAAAGAACCTAAAGCAATGTGGTACCGAATGTAAAATCCTCAACCTCTAAAATTTGATTTTTGATTTGAATCATTGTAATAGGGAAAGAACCTAAAGCAATGCGGTATCGGATGTAAAATCCTCAACCTCTAAAATTTAATTTTCGATTTGAACCATTGTATAGGGAAATAACCTAAAGCAATGCGGTATTGGATGTAAAATCCTCAACCTCTAAAATTTGATTTTTTTTTATTTGAGCCATTGGGATAGGGAAAGAACCTAAAGAAATACGGTATCGGATGTAAAATCCTCAACCTCTAAAATTTGATTTTCGATTTGAACCATTGCGATAGGGAAAGAACCTAAAGCAATGCGGTATCGGATGTAAAATCCTCAACCTCTAAAATTTGATTTTCGATTTGAACCATTGCGATAGGGAAATAACTTCAAAGCGATGCGGTATCGAATGTAAAATCCTCGACCTCTAAAATTTGATTTTTTTTTTATTTGAGCCATTGCGATAGGGAAAGAACCTAAAGCAATGCGGTATCGGATGTAAAATCCTCAACCTCTAAAATTTGATTTTTTTGTTGATTTGAACCATTGCGATAGAGAAAGAACCTAAAGCAATGCGGTATCGGATGTAAAATCCTCAACCTCTAAAGTTTGATTTTCTTTTATTTCACGATTGATTTGCAAAGATTTGTAGTGTCGATTTGAAAAGTGTAGAATTTTGGTGTTTGAGAATTTCATGAAAGTTGTAAAAGATTTTTGTGGAAAGAAACGGATTAGGAGGGAATATGTGGATGCTACATATCCCATTCAAAAGAGTTGATCAAAAAGTTCTTGGTTTGGATTGGATATGATTCCTCACCACCAGAACCAAATCGAAAACCTCGTGGCTCCGTGTCGATAGAATCGTTGCTCTTATCTCGGACAGAGGAGAGAATTGAAAAGATTGGAATTTAGATTAGGAAGTTTTGAATTTGAATTTGATTGGGATTTGATTTGAGATTCAATTTGAGATTGCATTTGAAAGTACAGAGTGGAGATTCAGATTTGAGGTTTATTTTTAATATTGAGATTCTTTTTTTTTGTTTCGATGATTCGAGTTCGTTTTGATTTTGATTTCAATTCGATTTCGGATTTCATTTTGATTTGAAGTTTCGTTTTGACTTGAAGTTTGTTTCGTTATCTTATTCGATTTTTTATTTTATTTTTATTTTATTTTATTTTTTTTAATTGTCATTTTTTTTATTTGTTGTGATTTGTTGGGGGAATTTATTATTGGTTTCTTTTTGTGAAGTTTTATTTTATTCATTTATGCCTCATGACTTTTCATTTTTTCTTTTATTTTTATTTTTATTTTTATATATTTTTTTGTTTTTTTTAGTTAGGGTTTGGACCCAGTCATAAACAAGTGCGGCATCTGTGCTTCGTAGAACGAGTTTGTCTTTGAAACATCACAATGCTTAGACTTCTTGAGGTATCGTCCACTAACCGAAGACATTTGTAGAAAATGACCTATTCTTCGAGGTACTATTGAAATTATATCCTTTCAAGTATCTACAAAGATGTGTTACTTCTACAGACACCACAGCTGAAGGAACAGGAACTTCGTAGCTTCGTTTGTAACAGTCGTCACTCTTTACCGTTGATTTAGGAGGATTGTTTAGGCTATCTTTGCAAAGTTGCCCTGACACCCTTTGAATTGATGTTGGATTTGTATCCTCTGGTATTGAAAGGCATGACTTCAGGTTCGAATTTCCATTAAATGCTAATAACATAGCCCATTTCTTTAATTCTTTCTTTCTAGGCCTAAGCAGATTCAAAATTTATGCTCATGTGATATAAATATTTTTCATTGGCCAAAGATATTTCTGAGTTAATTAATGACCGACCAAAAGACAAAAAATCACTTGACTCTCTTCAAAGCATAATATCAGAGGAAACTCCTTAAGGTAGTTTTTCAAGTTTTATTAATCGGGGGATGATTAAGACACCAATTTTTTATTATATGCTTGCCTCAGGCTTCTTCTCAGGGAGCTTGGTTGATTTCTCTTTTCTCTTTTTTTTTTATATTGAGCTTTTCGCTCTTTTTTTTATTGAGGATTACTATATCTGGTGGAGCACATGTTAAAGATTTTGAATGTCGAAACTGGGACACCAATTTTTGATTGTGTGCTCACCTCAAGCTTCTCCTCAGAAACACCTTTTTTTCTCTTTTTTTATTTGTGCTCCTTACGTTTTCGAGAATTACGTATACGGCGGTGCATATTTACATTAAAGATTTTGAATGTCGAAACTCTCCCGATTAATAAATGCGAAATGATTTCTTAACATGAATCACAGGATATTATAACTCATCCGAAAGTACGGACTCGGTCACATGGCGAGAAAATTAAAAGACTCTTGATATCCGGATTAATTACTCGTATTTCAACCACGCTTATTTCATTTCGAAAGTTTACTTAGGACTCGGTCGAATTCCTTAAAGTGAAGGACTTAGTTATTAGGGCATAAATTTCATTCTTTACGAAGTTCTTGTCTTATAAAAATATCCAACTTTGAGCATTCGAAATATCGAACAATTCTGAACAAAAAACTTTTTGTGTTCATTTTCATTCATAGCAGTGGGAGGGATGTGATAGATCGACATCAATCCTGCAAATTTCCCTTTACATTGGTAGAAGTAGTACAATGGTAGTCAAAAAGTGTCTTCTTTGTTGTTAATTACGTAGGAGTCGGCTAGAACAAACGGATCGACCGAAATCATATTGATAGAACCTTTTTCGAGTTCTTTTCGAATATTCTTCGGAATTGTTACGTTCCCATTCTTGAAATTCTCTTCGAGCCAGTCTTTGAAATTGTGACACTCTTCTATGGTGTGTCCAACGAACCTGTGGTACAGACAGTATCTTGGATGTCCTTTCTTGTTGATTTCATCCGGTCTTTTTGGCTCAGGTAGCCGGAACTCAGGGTTCTTCATTAGATTGCGGAACATCTTTCTTGTTGCTTCGTCTTTAAAAGAGTACACATTGTTTGTTCGAGCAACCATTTTTGGAACTTGTCTTTCATTCGTACGGTAAAGTCTTTCTTTGAAAGGATTCTTTGAGCGTTCGCACTGGGACGTTGGAAGGTCCGGTGATGTTGTTCGACTTGTACTTGCAATTGTTGCTTCCCCTGTTAACCACAGCAACTTTCTCAGATTCCTTCTCGAATATATTTCTTGGCTCTAGCTCATTGGCTTTTCCAAGAAAACCAAATTGTTTAGCTTCTTTTTGAAGTCTTTCGGCTTTGTTAAGTAACTTCTCGAATGTCTCGATTGTGAATCCCTTGAGCAGAGACCAGCTGAGGCTAGTGAATACTCTTTAGAAGAATTTCAAGTTGCGTGTTGCTCTTGCAAGCTGTGGCTTGCATCTCATGCTTGAGATTTCTCCAACGCGGGATGTATTCCACCAAAGTTTCGTACGGCTACGCTTCTCTTCCACTAGGACTTGCTATAGTGACGTGGTGTTGAACCCCAGCAAAACGCTTGACAAAAAGATTCTCCATTTATGTGAAAGTCTTCACTGAACCGTTCGATAAGTCTGCGTACCAGTCGAAGATCAACTTTGGCGAAGACATCGTTCCTGGCATTTAAAGAATTTCTGGAATTCAGTAACGTCTGGTGTCTTGTAGTTTCAACTAGAAGACTCAAGTGACCGCACTCGTACTATAAACTAGGCAATTTTCTTTATACATTTTTTTTTGTTTGGATTTAATTTATGTACATTATTCTTGTATTCTTTTATTTTATTTTGGTGCTTTCATCTTATTTTATTATTTTTTTTTTTTTACATTTGTTAATAGTGTTTGCTTAATTTCAGGATTTCAACAAAAGGTACGAGAGTAGAGATTTGGTTTAACTTACCGATAGCAAATCAAATCCGAAAGACACAGAACAAAAGTGAAATTTAGGACCCGATCTGAGTGAATTCATGACGCACATTGCCCAGTGGAATCGATCCACCTAAAAACCTATTGGGGATCCGACCCGCACCTCTTTAGAGAGGTAACAAAAGGAGGATTTGAGAACCTCTGCATTTAGGGGTGTCTAAACGGTGGCTCCAAAATCTAAGGAAAGTTGATCATACCTGTTCAAGATAGAAATGAACAAGATATGTCAATGGAAGAATGGTAGTTTGAACCACTAGGGGCATGGATTTACTACTGATTTATGAAAGCAAAACTGTCTGATCAAAATGGAGAGAGGAACTAATCCCCAATGGAGTCGCCAGAAGCTGTCGGCATATTTTTTTTAGGTTGTAAAATTTAATTTAGGTATATATATATTTGGAAAGTAGCATTTGATTTTTGAAAATAATTTTTAAGTTTGAAAATTTTAAGATGTAAAATCAAACCGATCTCACATCCCAAATAGTTTATATAAACGAACATCGCACCACAAGCTAGTGTATCCATCCGAAGAATAGGCACGCGTCTTGATGATTGGGCTCGATTAAATAAACTAGAAGATTTGTGACATCCGTTTGATACTGCGAACCAATTTTATAAGCCGACGAGTTCCCACGCTAATATAAAGGAATTAAGCGGGGTTTATATTACTCGGATTCTTAAAGTTCCTATAAGGGCGAGCCACTATAGTTAGTTACATCTTAAATGTCCGAAGACACTTAAGAAAGCTCTCGATAATGATCGGTGGTTTTTCTCTCGAGAATTTGAAAGTTTAGGGTTTTGAAAGATTGAATTTTGGAATTTCGATAGGGAATGGATCGAGTTTGGAACGGTTTATTTTAAGAGTCCGATAGAAGAGAAGTAGGAGAAGGCGAGGATCCGAAGAATCTTGGCAACTTCTCGAACTATCACATTGTTTGGCTTGATTTGTGAGTTCATTTAATGTTTCATCTTGCCTGTTTTAATTAATTAGGACTTATATTTGTATGACACAATCATACAAATAGCCTCGAAGATGTGAGGGTTTATGTCTTACCAAACGACTACCTCGGAATTCTAAGACCGGTTAGGGCTTAATCTGCATAAGACAACTATGTAAATACCTAACAAAAAGTTGAGGATTTATGTTGCACTAGACGAAACCACCTCGAAGTCCTATGGCTTTGTTATTTAATTTCTAAGAAAGGTTTCTGCGATGTAGACCCGAGTTTTCTTGTTGACGATGGTCGTGCTTGCCATTTGTGCTCCGAAGCTCCTTATTGTCGCGGAGGTTTAGTTTTAGAAATCATAAATCGGGAGATGAGAGAAGTGTTTTGGTTTAGAAAAGTCTTAGAATCCAAATATTTTAGTTTTTTAATTAAAACAAATCTTAAAGTTGATTAAACGAACGGATTAAGATCCCGCGGTTCCGTCGTCCAGACACAGATTATTTTCATCGGATTCACTTAGTCCGGATGAATTTACTAAACTCAACTGAATGAGTTCCACACTTTCATTTAGACCGTGGGAAGTCCCGTTAGCAACACATGGGTTACATCATCCGAGGTATTCCCGATCATCCAACGAGACATTTTAATTTAGTCAAAGTTGTAATTTTTGTTGTTTTGTTTGTGATTAATTTTTGAGTTGTCTTATATTTTGAAATATTGTGGCGGTGAATTTTATCTTGTATGACTTTTAATTTAGTTTTGGGTTTCAGTTTTGTGGCTATCCTAAAGGTTTCTTTTCATGCAACAGTCTTCTTTATCATGCAAGAAAAGTAAAACGCAGTGCAGGTAAATAAATTGCAATAAGGTAAATTGCAATAAAGTAAAAGCGTACCTGGAGGGCCTTCTCGTCATTCTCAGCTGAGACTTTAGTATTGCATTGCATCTATGTGTTTATAATTTTGCAGAAATTAAATCATGCTAGAAAACAAGAAGAAGTAGACCTAACAAGAAGTAACTACTTAATCCTATGATGTCTATGTTAAGATCCTGGTTGTCTACCAAGTCCTATGATGTCTATGTGAATTCTTATGTCGTGTTTCAATAAACTTTGTTTAATTTAATTGAGGATGGTTTCGTTAAGCAGACAAATTAAGTTTAATAGACCTCAGAGGTATCCAAACAGTCAAAGAAGGATGCAGGTCCATGCTTCCCTCTCATATCCTGATGAAAAGTCTCGGGTAGCCGGAACTCAGGTAGCCGGAACTCAGGGTTTATGTTTTGTTTTTGGAATGTGAATTGGGAAGGTTGTGTGGACATCGGATAAAATTTGGGTTACTCCATGCATTCACTAAGCATAAAGGTATTCTTATTATGTTTTCTACACCAAGTTGTGATTTCCTAGGAGTCTTTATGAAGGAAAAAAAAAATGAACCATGCCCCAGGGGGCCTATCCTAGGTTTAATTGTTATCGTGTTGGTGTTGTATTGTGGTCGGGATTGTTGTTGTGTATGGTGATTATTGTGTTGGTTGTGTTATGATTGTTGTTGTTGTTGTGATTGTTGTGATGGTTGTGTTGTGATTGTTGTTGTATGTTATTTTATTGTATTGTATTATGTTATTAGTGTTTATATTGTTATGTATTATTATATATATTTTTTTTTGTTATTTATTATTTGTGTTTTATTATTGTTATTTTTATTATGTGTTGTTTAAAATTATTATCTTTTATTTGTTATTAAAAATTATTATTATCTTATGTGATTTATTTACTTTATCATTAATTATTTAACTAAATGTTATTAGTTTGATTTAAATAATTGTTATTCATTTGTTTTCTTTTATTAATTGTTATTTATTTAATTTATTTTATTAATTGTTAATTTTTAATTTTATTTTACTTTAACTTGATATTTATTTATTTAAATTATTATCTTTAATTTTATTTTAATTTATTTTGTTATTTAATTTAGTTTTAATTTAATTTAATTAATTATTATTTACAATTATTATTAATTTCATTTAATTTATTTATTTATTTTAATGTAAAGTATTATTGTTTAATTTAATAAAATTTAAATTAATTTGGTTTATTTTATTTAATTTAATTAATTTAATTTGTTTAGATTTATTTAATTTATTATTTATTTACATTATTAATTTAATTTATTTAATTTGTTTATTTAATTTACTTAATTTATTTAATTTAATATTTATTTATTTAATTTAATTTCATTTAATATAATTTGATTTATTTAATTAATTTAATTTTATTTAATTTATTTAATTTATTTAGTTTAATTTAATTTATTATTTATTTACATTATCAATTTAATTTATTTAATTTTTTTAATTTTTTTATTTAACTAATTTAATTTAATTTTTATTTATATTAATATTTAATTTAATTTAATTTAATATGATTTGATTTGTTTAATTTATTTAATTTAATTTAATTTATTATTATTTACATTATTATTTAATTTATTTTAGTTTAACTTTATTTAATTTGTTTTAATTTATTTAATTAATTTTAATTTAATTTTAAATTATTTATTTATTTACATCATCATTTAATTTAATATAATTTTGATTTATTTAATTTAGATAATTTATTTAATTTATTTAATTTAATTTAAACTATTATTTATTTAATTGTTTTTTGTTTACCTAATAAATTATTATTTAATGTAATTTATTTAATTTAATTATTATTTAATTTAATTTAATTAATTTAATTATTATTTGATTTTAATTATTTAATTTTAATTTAATTCATTATTCATTTATATTATTTAAATTATTTTCAATTTATATATATATGTATTATTTATTTTATTATTCCTTATAAGTTATTTTATTTTTAATTAATTATATATACATTTTTATTACTTAAATATTATTGATTTATTATTATTAATTTATGTTATTAATTTACATTAATTATTATTATCATTTTTATTATTAATTATTTATTTATAAGACTTTTCACTTTCTCTCTCTCAAATTATTCTTTTCTTTATTTAAAGTTATTATCATTTATATTAAGTTATTATTTATTAAAATTATCATTCACATATGTATTTATATTTTAAAAGGGGATTTTTATTTATTTACTTTATTTTCATTATTTAGTTAGGTTTATAGTTATTTATTTTTATCACACTATTTTTTATTATTTACATTAATTTACATATATATTATTATTCATTTAGCTATTTATCAATTTTATGGTTTATTTTACTTATTCATTTAGTATTTTTAGTGAGTTATTTTATTTAAAATTTAGTATAGTTGTTTTATTTAAAATTTGGAAAAGTTATTATTTATTATTTATTATTATACCACTTATTATTTTTTTATTATTATATTTTATTTCATTTTGTTTTGATTTTATTTCCTTTAAGTTTATTTCTCTTTTCCTTTTTTTTATTTTCATTCCCTTTATGTTAAATTATTTCTTTTAGATTTTAAATCTTATTTTTCAATTTAGTAGAAATAGGTGGTAGATTTGTAAATATTTAAACTAGTAAGCTTAAATGGCTAAATAACTTTGCATAAAAGAAATCCCTAAGCCTATGCATGAATAAAGTGAAGATAGCATGAAGGATAAACAACCTACACATGATTTTTTTACATGGAAGTTTGCATGAGAAAAATAAAAAAGCTAAGCGTGAAAACATTTGCATGAAAGAGAGGGATCTTAGGGCTATCCATGGATACATAAAAAAAAAAAAAAACATGCATGAAAGTTAAAAGAAATTAAAAAATTTGTATGTGAATTTAAAGGTCTTTGTAAAGGAAGAAGAACATTGAAATTGTGCATGTGTGTGTGATGTTTTAGGCTAGGCATGAAAGGGGTAAAACATTTTCTTGAAGCTTAAATATTCATGGGATGAAAAGTAGGGGGAAAAAACTTACCTTGATTTTGGGAGATCCCTTTGAAGCTCACGGCTAGGAGATTTTAGGGTGGATGATGAAGTGAGTGTGTAGTGTAAGTGAGTGTAAGTGTGTAAGAGGTGTTTAAGAGTGTTTATGGGGGGATTTATGGAGGAGGCTCACGGCTAGGAAGGAGATGAGGGAGTGAGGGAGTGGTGTGGTGGAGGTGTGGAGGAGGTGAGAAGGAGTTATGGTGGAGGTGATGGATGAGGGATGAGGTGGCATGTAGGGTGAGGGAGAAGTGAGGGAGAAGTGATGGAAGTGATGGATGAGGGAAGATTTTTTTGTTTTTTATTTTATTTTATTTTTGTTATTTATTTAAGATATATATTTTATTATATAAATAATTATTTTAGGGGTGTCATGATGTTTAATTTAATTAAGTTTTATTTTAATTTGATTTAATTTGAATTATTAGTTTAATTAGATTCATTTGGGTTTGGGCTAACATAACTTGAGTTTAAGTGAGATTTAGGTCTAGGTGTCTTGATGAATATTGGTGATATGATTGTGATGAAGATTTTTCATGAAGACACAAAGTGGCTTTAAGCTCATTTGGAGGTTCAATTTTGGCATGGATTGGATTTTTGATTATTTTGGACCATGTTGGGTTCGGGTCAAATTAGATTGGATTTGAGTGTGAATGGGGTTCCAAGGTCTTCAAAAATAATGTAGATATGGTTGTCTCGAAGAACTTTCATAAAGACATAAAATGGTTTTGACAAGGTTTAGGGGGTCAATTTGGTGGATTTAGAACATGTGTCCAGCTTGGGTCAAAATGGGGAAGTTTTGGTCCAAAATGGATTTTGGGTAAGACCTGATCTCAAATTATGAGAAATTGATGATCCAATTAAGTTTAAGGAGGTGTTGTAAAGAGTTTTGAATTGAAATTTTGGAGGAATGGATTGACATTGGCTCACTTTAAAAGTTTTGGGTTATTAAGACCAATTTGGGGATTTTGGATTTCAAGTGGAATTGGATTCAAATGAGGGTCACATTGGGCTTGAATTTGGTATAAGTTGATATTGGGGATGTTGAATTTTGGTTTAGAATTGAATTTGATGAAAATTGGGATCAATTGGGTCAAGATTGGGTTTGGTTTAGGCACCTTTAGGTTAAATGGGCCATGTTGGGATTTTGGATTGAAAGTGTATTAATTTGGCAAAATTGACCCATAGTGTAGTTGAACAAAATGGAATTGGGAATTTTTAGGATTTTCTGGAATTTGTTTGAGAATTTTTGGAATTTTTGGATTTTTGGGCAAAAAGGGTATTTTGGGTATTTTGAGGGTATTGGGGGGTATTTTTGGAAATTTTGGAATTTTTTGTCATGAATGGTCAATTTTAGTGGCAAGGAATATCTTGGAATGATTTTTGAGTAATTTTGGTGAATTTGGGTAATTTTGGAAATTTTGGGTATTTTGGGTAGTTCAGGGTTATTTAGGGGGCAAAGGGGCCAAAAATTGAAATTTTGGAAATTTGAAGGTGGCTTCAAGGTGAGCATGATGTAATGACCAAGGGTCACTTACATTTGGTCCTCTTTGTGTTGGTCCCTACCACTTAGTCATAGACTTAGGGCTGGGCTATTCACATGAGTTTCCAAAGAGTTCTGGGTTGAAATTAGAATGTGCAGTGTGTGTATGTTGTGAATGTGAAGTGTATGAGTGGTGAGCTCCATACCTCCCTCAGGACAAATCCTAAGGTCTTACCACCTATAGGATACTTCCCCTAGGATTTCTTATGCTTGACTTTTTTTCTACCAAAAGGTGGAGGTGAGGCCTTAAGCATATGAAAACCCCCTAGTGAAGCAAGAAGAGTTTTGAATTTCTATGGGGAGGGTTCCATAACTAGTCCTCTAAGAAAGTCACCAGGAGAGTCCTATGGCTAGACCCTAGGCTATTCTAAAGAGAGACTAGACCTCAACCAAAAGTGAGGTCAACAGTCATAACCAAAACTTTTATGATAGCCACAAAACCAAAACCAAATTAAAATTAAAACAAAACAAAGATAAAATTCACCGCCACAACAATCAAAATATAAAACAACTCAAAACTTAATCACAAAAGAAAACAAAATTACAATTGAAACTAAATTAAAATGTCTCTTTGGATGGTCGTGAATCACTCAGAGGAGGCAACCTACGGCTGCTAACGAGATTTTCCACTGTCTGAATGAAAGTACTGAGTTCATTTAGTTGCATTTGGAAAATTTATCTGGTCTAAGTAAATCAAAATAAAATGATGGTACCAAAATGAGGGAACTATGGGATCCTAACCCGTGTCTCCAAAATCAATTGAAATATTCCCCTAATAAGATATTAAGACATCTCAATTCAAACATTTCTAAAACAATACTTCTCTCATCTCCTACATTTGACACTTCTAAAACTAAACCTCATATGACGAGGCACTTGGAGCGTACACAAGTGGCAGTAGAACCATCTTCAACAGCAATTTCCTTATAAATAAACAACAAGCCCTAGGACTTCGAGTTAGTTTACTTAGTACAACACCAATCCTCACTTTATCTCTTTAGGCCTTTGCACCTTGTGCAATATAATCCCTAACTCGTCTTAGGATTCTGAGGTTATAATCTACTATGACATGAATTATCCTATCTTCCAGGCTATTCACATGATCAGTATCAAGTGAATGTAAGCTCTAAATAATAAAACTGGCAAGATGAAACATCAAATAAATATCTCAAATTGAAGCCAAACAATAGGATAGTTTGGTAAATCACCAAGATTCTTCTTGGAGTCATGTTTTCCCCTAGCCTTCTCTTCCTTTGGATTCCTATAATAACTGTTCCAAACTTGAGCTACTCACCTATTGGATTTCCTATTACCACATTTCCTTAAAGATCCTACCATTTGGAAGTCATGAAAATAATATTTCCGGATCTACATCAAGAGTTTTCTTAAGTGACCTCGAATATCTAAGATGTAATTAACTATGGGGGTTTGCCCTTATAGGAAACTTTTTTTTTAAAAAAAAGAGCACTAATGGCTCTCATTTTATTTCACCAAAAAAAATAAAAATACAAGCCCAGGAAAGAGGTCCCACTCACACACCCTACAATCTAAAAAAAGAAAAAAGGGTCCTCTTTCCAAAAAGAAAAAGAGAAAATATAACTCCACACACCCAAGACCCAAAAAGACTACATATCAAAGTAAATCAAGCTAGAAAAGAACTCAGGTAACACATTAGACACAACAGAAGCAGACAGAAGAGAACCTAATTTAATAATCCAATCAGTAACCTTATTCCCATCTCTTTTGGTATGAGACCAAACAATATTTAGGCCTTTAGCAAGAAATTGAATTCTTCTAACCTGCAAATTAATACTCCAATGACAATTAATATTAGTCCTACAAATATTCCAAAGGATAAGACAATCTATTTCCATCATAATGTTAATACAGCCCATCTTCCTAACAATCATCAAAGCAAAAACAACACAATCAGCTTCAACTACAATAGGGGACACAGCCAAAGCAGGTGCAGCAAACCAATCAAGGATAGCACCAGCCCAATCTCTACAAATACCCTCAATTCCAGTAGAATTTGGCTTCCAGCAACCATCAGATTTAAACTTCAGGAAAGGAGCCACGGGTTTATGCCATCTAATCATACTCAAACAAGTCTTAGACCATTAATACTAATATTAATGTTAGAAGCAATAGAAAGTAGATAAGGATTACTGCTCTCCTTCATAACATTAAAATAAATACTTTTGTAAATATAAGAGAAAATTTGGCACAGAATAATCTTAACATGACCATCTCACTGTTGAATTTAATAGCATTCCTCGTAATCCATATAAACCAAATCACAATAGAGGGAAGAGTAATTAAGAAAGAATGTCCTCAAGATTTCCAGTCATCAAAGATATCATCAATAGAATAATACCCACAAAATTCTTTCTGTCTACCACATAATCTATAAACATGCCTCCATATTTCCAAAGAAAAATTGCAAGCGCCAAAAATATGCACAATAGACTCTTCCATATTCTGACACAGATAACATATAGAAGCTAGTCAAAGACCTTTAAGCTTATGTATATCATCAGTAGTAATACAATCATGAAAAAGGCGCCAAATAAAAAAGGAGATAGAAGCCTTAATCCATTTACTCCAATTCCATGAAAGATCAAGCCCAAGAGAGGCCTGTTTAAGAGAGGCAAAAGTCTTATTAACAGACTCCCTAAGCTTTCCTTTAAGCCTAGGAACATCCTTTCTATTAGCCATAATAGGAATATTAGAAATAAAAATAGCATCATTATAGTTAACCAAATTAAACAACATAGGTAAATTCCAGTTAGAATGTAACCATAAATCATTAACTTTAATTCTGATATCTTGGGGGACCCCATAAAAGTCTTCAAGAGACCCATTACCCAGCCAGTCATCATACCAGAAAGCAACCCATCTCCGAGCAAATCATATTCTCAATAAAGGAGGAAACCTTAAGCATTTCCTTCTAAATATAAGAATTAAAATTAGTGGGAGACACAGTAATAGGAGAGAGAGTTAGCACAGTACTTAGCATTAAGAAAACAAGCCTGGATTGAAGCATTCTTATAAAAATGAAGCCATAGCTCCATATAATAAAACCTAATAGAGTCAGAAAGTCTACAAAACCCCAGACCACCACTACTAATAGGTTTACAAAGCTTATACCAGCTTTTCCAGTGCAAGTTCTTCTTACCACAGCCAACCCAAAGAAACTTATTAAATAAATGCTCTAGCTTCTTAATAATACCTAGAGGCATGCTCATCACTTGAAGAATATACAGAGGAAGAGAGGAAAGTACACACTTAAGGAGAGTAACATGCCCCCCAAAAGATAAAAACTTATTCTCCCTGGTAAGAAGCCTCAGTCTAATTTTATCCAGCAGTTCAGAAAAATGAGAATTCTTTTTAGATTTCTTATCAAGAATAAAACCTAAATATTTAAAAGGTAAAGTAGCTTTATTGCATTGAGTAAAATCAGCAATCAAGTTCCTTTTAGCATTAGTAACATATTTAGAACAGAAGAAGGAACATTTAGAGGTGTTAAAAGACAAACCAGAGACTTTCTGTCTATGCATAAGAATTTGCCAAATATGTTTAGTGGACCGTTTGTTAGCATTGGTAAACATAATCAGGTCATCAGCAAAGCACAGATGGGAAATGCTAATACCACCCTTATGATTATAGTTAATACTAGCAGACTTCTCAAACAAATGATTAGACACATAGATCAATAACAAAAAACAAGAACAAACAGAGAAGGAAAAAGAGGATCTTCCTGTTTAATACCTTTAGTAGCTTTGAAATGGACATGAGAATTGGCATTAATAATCATGGAATAATAATTGTTATCTAAAATCTGGTAAACAAGATTACAGAAATCATCATTAAAGCCAAAAGCCTTTAAAACATCCATCAGATATTCCCTCCTAATGGAATCAAAGGCCTTTTTTATATTCATTTTAAAAATAACATCACCACATCTTCTACTTCTATCAAGGTCAAACAGCAACAATTGCACGGTTAGAGCATTGTCCTCAATAAACCTATATTTAAGAAAAGTAGTTTGATTAAGAGAGAAAAGCTCACCTAAAATAGGTTGAATCCTTTAACCAAGATCTTAGAAATAATCTTAGAAATATAGTATTAATGCTAATTGGCCTAAAAGAATCCCAAGAATTTGCACCAATCTCTTTAGGAATTAAAACAATATTAGAAGTTTAAAATACTTAGGTAAATTCATGCCACGAAAGAAATCTTGAATATCCTCTACCAGCTCAATATGAATAATACCCCAACTACCTTTATAGAACTCCACAATAAAGCCATCTGGAATAGCGGCTTTACCATCCTCCATGCTGTCAATAGTAGCCTTAATCTCATCAATGGAAGAAATATAAGCAAGATTAAGAGTGTGTGAGTTATTAGCCCTTGTGAAAAGATTAGCATTAACCTTATCCAAAGTACTACCATCATTAGAAATAATTGAGAGAAAAAGTAAATCACATCAAAAATAATATCATTCAAGTTAACCAATTTTTTACCACTCTTATCAATAATATTATTAATCATGTTAGTCTTCCTTCTACTCTTAATACAAGCATGGCAAAAGGCAGAATTCGTATCACCATCCAAGAAATTAGACTTAACAACTTTTTAAGCATAAAAATATTCCTCCATATTTATAGCATTAGTAAGATCTTTTTGACATTGAATAAACAAATCAAGACTAATATTATTATTACAAAAATTTATTTCTAAATCTTTATCTCTTTCCTTTGCATTAGACACAATTTTCTTAAGATGCCCAAAAACTGACCAATTCCTGTTTCTAAGTACCTTAGCAAGATGTTTCTGAAGCATCCAAAGTTTAAAACTAGAATTAGAAGGCAAAAAAGCAAGTTTATTAAAATTCCAATTTTCCTTAACACATTGGAGAAAATTAGGATGAGGAAACCACATATTAAAAAAATAAAAATAATAACAGCTTTTACCCACAATATTTTTCACCTTAAGTAAAACAGGAGAATGATCAGAAGCAGCTAAAGCAAGGTGATGAACCTCATGCAGACTAAAAGAATTGTTCCCAACCAAATTAGCAAGGAATCTATCAATTCTTTCAAAAACATTACCCCTATGCCAAGTAAAAGGTGATCCAAAAAACTCCAAAATAAAGAGCCCAGCATTCAAAAGCATTTCATTAAAGCCAGAAATCAACTTACCATTAGGAGGTTGACCACCTTTCTACTCATTAATAGAAGAAATAACATTAAAGTCCCCCCTACCAACCAAAGAACATCCAAAGGGCCAATGGAATTAAGTAAATTCCATAACTCCATTCTTTCACTCTTAGTACAACCAGCATAAATCAAAGAAAAATAAAAAGTCTTAATATTCCAATTAATAAGAACTTGTAATAATTGATTATGATTAAGAAGAATATCAATTTTAATATAATCTTTCCAAAGAAACCAAATTTTATTATTATTATTAGCAATATAATTGAATTTACCAATTTTCTTAACATACTTAGCATGATTGCAAGAATAAATAAGCGACTCAAGAATCCCAAAAAAAAAAGAAAGATGATATAAATGAATTAACTGCTTAAGACGATTAGAGGCATTAGCCTTAGCCATACCTCTAATATTCCAAAATAAAATATTAAAATTCATCATCATGATCTTTTCTACCTCTAGTGAACCTTGAGGTGAAAATTAAATCATCTCCATCAATGTTCTTACCCATTAATTAATCATTCAAAGCTTTAGGATTCACATAACTAAGCTCACAACTCCATTTGAATTACCTTCTCCTGGAGGCTTTTTGAACCAGCCATCCCTCCTCTACTTCAGACCTGATCAAGGGATAACATTCTACACCCATATCATTGGAAAAATTTACAACATGATTATCCCTAGTAGACAGCATAAGAGAATTATCAACATTCTCAATAACCTTATCAATAATAGGGTCCAGGACAATGTCATAAATAACATTATTTCAAACGAGGAACTGCAGGATTAGAAACCGTAATAGGAACAACATCAATAACCATAACCCTATCTAGATAAACACCCTCATTTGATTAATCTAGATTTAAGCATCTAGAAGTAATCTTATCCACATTCTCAATCAAATCTTTACTAAGAATAGCACAAACATTAGGATCAACAAGATCTAGTGATCTTGTAGAATCCACATTCTCTTGTGCCAGACTTTAATGCTGATCAACTGCTATACCCTGATCAATCGTAACAAATTTAGAAATCGATTTGGATATTTTATTTTTTAAATGAAGATGGGCCACAAAACAATTATTAATGCAATGCCCAAACATACAACATTTATTGCAATAAGGATGTATATATTCCATTTCAACATATTGCCAGTAGCCAGAACTAGAATCTTCAAGCCAAATAGAATTAGAAAAAGGTAAAGTGGCGTCTCTTTCTATCAGTATACGAGCATTCAAGGGGCGAGTAAAATTAAAAGAAGCCATATCAATTTTCATAGGAGAGCCAAAGATCTTGCCTAACAAATATAACTATCTTATTATAAAATTGCAATTTTAACCCAGGAAATCTAAACCATATAGGAACAATCGGTGCTTCTTCCCTAAGGTTAAAATTGATAGTCCATTTTAAAATTTTTATGTGAATCTTCTTATCTAAACAACCTATTTAGCAAGTAGCAAAGTATAATCTTCTTCATTCTCTAATTTATTCATTAGATTTCTACCAACAATTATACCCACATTCCATTTCCCCAATAATTTCAAATCACTAAAATACCTGCGAATACCCTCCATCTTTGGATGGACATAGGTAAATTACCTAATAAAGTATATTTCAAAGGTTCAGCAAGAATAGTAGTTTCATCATCATTGAAGATCAGAGCTAGTTTCCCATTATTCTTAGTGACTTTCTTTAACAAGCTATCAGAACCCTCTTCACCGAAATGATCTCTAAAAAATACAGGGAACAAACACGCATTAGAAGAAAAGTAAGAAACTTCCAAATTACCCTTCACGACCTCTATAAAAGAAGGCTGATTAAGAAAATCTGTCATTCTCTCACGAATCAAAGCACAAAACCAGAAAAATTTTGACTCAGAAGAACAGATTAGTAAGGATGTTCCAAGAACACGCGATTAGGGCTCCAAGAATGCTCCAAAATCCTCCATCCCATCTATAAATTAAATAATCAAAATCAAATTTTGGTACAAGCCGTTATAGGAAACTTAAAGACCGCATATTAATATTAACTTTATCAGATTACTTCATGTTGGATAGGAAAAGTTGTCGGTCAACAGAAAGGTTCGCAGACCAAATGGATGTCATAAGTCTTTAGTTTATTTTATCGAGCCTCATTAGTAAGCAATGTGTCTATTATTCGGGGAAAATGCATGACTTGCAATGTAGTGCTCGCTTATTTAGATTATTATTTATATGAGATCGGTTTGATTTCATATTTTTAAAATTAAAATTTTACTTTCAAAATCACATATATATACATTAAATTAATATATATATATATATATATATATATATATATATATATATATATATTATTAAAGGCAATCAACACTTTATTATTTATATTAATATCTGTGTTATTGCTATGGGTGAGACAGCTAGAGTTTTAGGTCATCCTACCGTAATTTTCACTTTATGTGAACAATCAGGAGTTGATTTTGATAAGGATGAAGAATTGGTTAAGCCTCTTAAGCATATAGGAAAGGCTAATATTAAAACTTATGATGTCATGTTGGATGTATAACTGGGAGTAGAAGTCGTGAATCCCATCTACTTCTAGTACTCTTACTCTTCATAGTGTTATAAAGCAGCTTATGATCCAACAAGGAGATAAATTGACAGTACTGAATAGGATCGAAGGTTTAAAGGCTCGGAATGCTTATAATGATGAATTTCTGAAGAGGAATTTTGAGTATAATGCTGCTTATGATGAAGCTATGATCAGATTTATGACAGGGGATCATACAGTTGAATTCCCTTCTTAATCTAGCTTCACTCATTATCAGCAACAAGAACATGACGTAGAAGATGAAGAAGAAGATGAAGAGGATGAAGAAAAGGATGATGATGATAGTGATTTGTGCTAGTGGTTTGTTGTGGTTGTGATTATGATTTGTTATATTGTTATTTGTGGTATTTGTATTTTGTTCTGTTTTATTGCATGGTTAAACTTTGTGGATTGGATTAAATGTGTTTGATTTCATGATACCTATTTAAATTTAGATTTGAATTGTTATTTGCTCTCATGTTATTGTTAAATATTTAAAGTTTATGTTTTAATGTTTCTTTACCCTACAAATCTTTGATATATTATGTTTAGCAAACTTTCTACACTGTTATATATATATATTAGTGTAAATCTTTATCAATATCTGCATAGCTTTAAAGAAAAGAAATCAAAGACTTGGTACAAAAAGGTTAGTTCTTTTTGTTCTCTCTTCCGACATTTTATATTTTAAATGTGTTATATGCTGAAAAATTTTAGTTTGGGGGAGGAAAAACTAAAGTTTATTTGTTCTCAATAAACTATGTATTTTTAAAACTAATTTTTAACATGATTTTTGGTATGAATTTAACTTTATAAAGTTATATTTTTTATTTATTTAAATATTATAGTAGACTTGAGAATTAAGTTTTAATAATTAAAGTTAACTTTAGGGTTAAGAAATTTATTATAAAAGTGTAAGACTATAGTTTACTGTTTAAAGTAAAGGAAATGATATTTTTGAAATATCAAGAGTCTTAGGATTAATTATAAGAAGAAATTATTGAAACTTTATGAAATAATGTTAATTTTAGCTTCACTTGAATTAACCTAAAGAAAATAACTTAACAACATTTCTAGATTTATATTGATGTGTTAGTTTCTTTATTAATAGACTCTTCATAAGAATTCTTTTTCACATGATTTTTCCAAATATTCTTAATATGTCAAATTGCACTTATTCTTAAAATGAATAGAAAACTAGAACCCTTGAACTTGATTACTAAATACTCTTCCCTATAGTTTGACCCATGTTACTAAAACTGATTTAAAAGTCTTGTTATTATATTTATAAAATAAAAATTGTAACAATTATATAGTTAAGTTCACTACCATGAGTTATAATTTTTATGTAGTACAAGAGTTAGCTGAGAACAAGTAACAGTTAAGTTTGGGAGATTTTGATGCACAAAAAATATGTTTAATTTTTCACCTATATTTTATACTCATTTTTTAAGATATTGTACTTTAAATGAGGGTATTTTCATGTTTTGCTGCGCTGCAGGTATGTTAATTTTTAGCATTTGGAGTAAAATGGAAGCAAAAAAGAAAGAAATTTGGATTCAAATGAGGCAATTTTTGGAAATTGCGATGGCGCTGACGACACCAGGATGAACGCCAACAGTGTCATTATCTAAAAAGGTGCAGAATTCCATATTTCTCTCTAATATCAAGGGCACTAGGATGTGCACTAACGGTGCTATTTGATAGAGAGTGGGAGCCGACGACGCCCAATTCCAGTGCTGGCGGCACCCAAGAAGGTTAATTTGCAAATTTTTGATAGATTCAATGTATTTGGAGGATTTTTAGAAGGTTTCTTGAGGCATATCTTGAGAAATTCGTTCATATACTATATTAGAGTGCTTGAATGCCAGAAAAAGAGAAGAGAAAATAGTAGGAAGTGAGTAGAAAGTGGGGAGAGTAGCTGCAGAGTGTGAGTAAAGTGTGATGAGTTGTTGTAGAGTCTTGTTTAGAGTGAGTATTAAGTGTTGTTGTAAAGTGAGAAAAAAATTCAAATGAGCTTCAAGGGATTTACTTTAGGGAAGAGTGTCATATAAGTTTTGTTTACAAATTATTGTTTGTATGAACCTTCTTTTATATATAAAATTTGGTTTTGTCGTATCTTCCTCATGAATTTTGAGTTGATTTCTTTGTCTTTCTCCTTGCAATGAGATATGGTAAAATGAAGAGATAGATTTGACATGCAATTTAAATGTTAAATACTTGTGATGATTTTACACTTTGTACTTTATTTACTTTTTGATCTGGCTAATTGAATTATTAAAATTTGTTGTGGAACATATGATCCGAGAAGACTATAGCTTCTGTAAAAAAGTGAGAATCACATTCAATTCCATGGATGCGAATGTATTCCATAGGGTTGAGTGCCAATAAATAGGGAAATATACTTTGTTGAGCATAGAATTAGAAATTTTTAGGTTGACAGACTAAAATCCACAATTCAGTCTTAGTGATTGGGAACTAAAGTGAGAGTTAGCCCTCAGGCGAGGGGGAAGTGGGAACTCTGGAGTGAGAGCCAGTATCCCCCCAGCCTAACCACAGATTTAGGGACTAAACCTAAAATTAGCCAATGTTCTTTATGCACTCGGAAGAGATTAAAGAATAGGATTGCTCCTATTTAGCACAATACAATTTCCAACAATCTAAATCTTTTACTAGCCAAAACCTCATTGCAAGGGGAATGATACTTTCTCTAATTTGAACCTTTGTTACAAAATAGTAAAGCTTTGTTTAGAATTAACAACTTTACTGTGAAGTTTAGAAGTACTTTGATAAACTTAGTTCTATTAGCAACATTAAACATTATTAACTTAAGCATTTTCACTTGTAAGTTTTATATAGTTTAAACGTTGTATTTTAGTGCTATTATCATAAGTTTAAATCTTCCCTGTGGGATCAATATCCAGAACTCTATTAGAGTTCAATATTACTTGAGCGATATGTATACTTGCATTTGTATCCTTGTGATTATAAAAAATATATAAATATACAAAACACAGCATCAACATTGTCTACCATGTGAATTACTTAGAGTTAACTACTTCAATACTTGACATAAGCGAGACTTTAATGTTGCATTTTTTACAATATTTTTAATATATTATCCCTCTATGGTTCTTGTGCCTCCCATTAAGAATTAACCCTTCTCTTATTAAGTTTAAGAAGATGTTTGTTTCTCGATTTATTAGTGCCTAAAGATATCCGTTGAGCTCACTTGCCCGTCAGAAGATGAGAAAATAATTAAGGGAGTATCTTATGAAGTTCATTCTTAGCTTCAAAAATAAATGCTAAAGGGTGTGTTGTCATTAAGATATTCTTAATCAAGAATTACAGGAAAAATTATGTGTTAAATGTGATGCCATATTTTCTTTATTTTTCTATATTATTTGTATTATTTTTTTACTTTACATATTATTAATGACTATATATGTAGTTTAAAGGTGATTAGGTAACTTAGGAAGCAATAGAGATGAAATTGGCTCAAAAAGGGTGAGCAAGGAAGCAACAGGAACTAGAGGACCAGACACCCAACCTCTCGATTGGCATTTTAAAAAGATTTTATTGTTCTTTCTTCATTATGTGTAGGAATTTTTAATTCTGAAAATCAAATGATGAAGAGGAGGGGAGAGAGGATAGAGACCAAAAGGGAAAAGAAGGGGAAAGTCATAGAGAATGAGCAAAGGTTGTTACCAGAGAATATTCAGAAATAGTCAAAGCACTTCGAATGAGGAATCCACGAATTGGTGATTGATATTGAGCGTATCGTATACCTAGAGAAGAAATTATAGTGAATTTGTTGTGAAATCTTGCAATTTAGTGGAGAATCTAAGTGACTTTTTCTATGTTTGAATTGAATTCCTCTTTGTGTTTTTTCTTAATGAGTAGGAAATAATTATCTAACTCCCTCAAATTAGTAATATATGCAAGTTAATTATATCCTTGAAATGAGATTAACTTTCTATCGTAGCACGTTAATGTCTATAAATTTTGCACAAAATTTATATCTGAACTGGCCATTTTGCTAGTTAGAATGAATAATGATCTAGTACTGCAAGAGTAAGCTAGTGGAATTATTAAATTAACATACACTACTTTAGAAGTAAGAATATTATTGCTAGGGTAGTGCAACTACATAGGGAAACATAGAAACATTATAGTTTTACATGATTAAGGATTATAATAAGAAATACCAACATTGCTTATGACTGTCGAAAAGGGATAATAAATACTATTCCTCTTGGTTGTAAATAACTTTGGATTCAGGTGGAAAGAGTTAAATTGATAGGTCTAATTTAAGGAAGATTTCTTTACTTGATTAAACTCTAAAACTTCATTGTAAATTTCAACTCTTTGTAATAGTTCAGTTAGCATTTTCAAAATTCACCCAACATTAATTATTCAAGCTATGCTTAAGACTTATAAACTAGAACTTTTTTATTTATGAAAATTAACTCATTTCTCATGAGATCAATGCATAGACTCAAACAAATATATTCATTGAGCGACATATATACTTGGGTGATTGCCGACTACTTTTCATCAGTTTCAACCATCATGTTTTTATCACCATTATGGGGAACGATGTTAACTTTTTTATTTTAAAGAGAAGTTTAATTTAACCATTAGGTTTAGACTTGAAATTTGTTGTGTTGTGTTTTATCATATTTTTTTATATTTTGTGTTAAAAAATCCCAAAAAAATATAGTGTTTCAAATTTTCTATTTTAGTTATATTACATGCATTTCTATTTTATTTTATTTCCTCATATTATTTGAATTTGTGTATTTTGCTAGATTTAGAGTCACACATTTGTCAGTTCTAAGTTTGCATGTGTAGATTTGGAATAGTAAATCTAGTATCGTTTGATTTGAAATTGAAAAAATAGCCAAGAACATTGAAAAAATCACAAAATAACAAAGAAACACTTGACAAATGAAGCAAAAGAAGTTCGAGATGATGAACAACTGTCTTCTTCAAAAACACCGTACCAAATGAAGCAAAAGAAGTTCGAGATGATGAACAACCTAAAATTCTAGTCCAACAGTTACTCACCACTCCCTTACGGCGAGATGGTGAAGGTTTCTCCAGAACTCGCACCGGAGGTCGAGGCCGGGGATGAGGTCGAGGAAGAAACGATGGAATCGTTGAACAGAAGAAACCGGTCATCAATGTTGATTGGGAGAATAGTTCCGAAGAAGAAGAAATTAAGAAAGAAGCAGCGACAATAAATCAAAAGAAACCCCAGTTCAAAATCTCTCTCGAAGATGAAAAGAATGAAGAATACAAATCAATGTAAGAAAAGATTAACCATTATGTGCATACTATGACCCTGACCCCGATCTATCCTAATAAGATCGAGGGTATGGTGGTCAAGGAGGTACATGGTGGCGGTACTAAACTGATCAAATTCTACCGTGGTGCTTCTTCTTCCAAAACTGAAAACGATGTAAAATTTGAATATGTTACTTCGTCTGAATTAATGGAATTGCCTTTTGAGTGGTATTCTCCCTGTGTTCAAAATTTAATTCAACGTGGTGTCTTACCTAAACAATGGACAAAAGGTCGATCACAACACTTTGAAAAATTATGGAACAATGCCAGTCGTCATCCCAATTCAAAACATGGTCTTGGATTCGGCACAGAAGGATCAGTTGATGATACTGAATTTTGCTTGGTTGTCACTCTCGAGCATGATGAAAACTGCTTAGAAACTTCAGATAATCTTGAAGATCTACCAATTGGAGATGCTCCACCAGAATTCGAGGAAGAAATTAAATCTACAATAGATGAGTTAATGGAAGTTAACTTAGGTACTAGCGAAGAGCCTAGGCCGACCTTTGTTAGCTCCTTACCCAATAAAGAAGACTTCGAAAACATGATCAAGCTACTAATGGAATTTAAAGACTGATTTGCTTGGAGTTATGATGAAATGCTAAGATTAGCTCCAGAAGTCGCAGTTCACAAACTAGGAGTGGATCACACTGCCGTTCCGATCGAACAAGCTCCCGGAAGAATGCGTCTCAGAGATTGAACAACAAGTTATAGTCGAAGTTAAGAAGCTAATAGATGCTAAATTCGTCCGCGAAGAACAATATCCGACTTGGTTAGCCTGATGTGGTAACGATCGAAAGAAGAATGGTCGGATCGAGATACTGTGTAGATTTCGAGAGATTTGAACAAGGCATGTCCAAAGGATGAATTTCCTCTACCAATTCCAGAACTGATGATCGACATCGCTTCGACACATGAAATCTTCTCTTTCTTGGATGGATCATCAGGATACAACCAGATAAAGATGGCACCAGAAGATGAAAAGCTCACAGCCTTCAGAACGCCAATCAAAATATACTGGTACACAGTAATGCCTTTCGGATTGAATAACGCAGGAGCAACTTACCAAAGAGCAATGACGTGGATTTTTGATGATTTCATTCACAACCAAGTCGAGTGCTACGTGGATGATGTGGTCATTAAGAGCAAACTGAAGGAAGATCACTTGTATGGTTTGAGAATTATTTTCGAGCGATTAAGGCAATTCAACCTTAAGATGAATCCCTTGAAATGCGCCTTCGGCGTTACCTTTGGGAAATTCTTAGGATTTGTTGTCCGACATCGTGGAATTGAAATCAATCCGGAAAAGATTAAAGCTATCTTAGAAATGCCGCCTCCCAAAACTTTGAAACAACTACGATCCTTTCAAGGGAAGTTGGCATATCTTCGACGCTTTATCTCGAATTTGTCAGGAAGGTGTCAGCCTTTTTCTGCTTTGGTTAAGAAGGATGCCAAGTTTACTTGGGGCTCCAAATGTCAGCATGCCTTCGATGGCATCAAACAATATTTAATGACACCTCCTGTCTTAGCAGACCCAGTCTTAGGAAGACTGTTGATACTTTATACTGCGGCTTTAGACGACTCTCTCGGAGCCCTGCTAGCCCAGGACAACGACGAGAGAAAAGAAAATGCTCTCTACTACTTAAGTAGTCATTTAATTTCGACGGAAGTAAAGTATCCTCCTATTGAGAAGCATTGTTTGGCCCTAATCTTCACCGCTCAAAAGCTCAAGCATTACATGCTCTCTCATAAGGTCAACCTTATCTTGAAGTTTAATCCATTGCAATACTTAATGACCTGCACGATGCTTTCCGGCAGACTTACCAGGTGGTCGATGATACTATTGCAATTCGATATAACTTTTGTGCCGCTTCGTGCCGTAAAGGGACAAATCCTAGCAGACTTCCTTGCAGAACACCCTTTACCGGCAGAATCGCCTCTCAACGACGACTTGCCAGACGAGCAGATAATGAGCCTAGAAAACCCCGATGATCAGCATTGGGAGTTGTACTTCGATGGATCATCCTCAGCACAGAAAGACAAAGAATTGCAAACGATAGTGCTCGGTAAGGTAGGGATCGGACTGATCTTCATAACACTGGAGCGGGGGATGTTAAGATACTCCTACCACTTAACAGAACCGTGTACGAACAACGAAGCTGAATACGATGCCCTTTTAACCGGACTGGAATTAACCATTCAGATGGGGATAACATACATCAACATCTACGGGGATTCCCAGTTGATCATTCAACAGGTCGTCGGACAATACAGAATTTTAAAACCAAGGCTTGAGCAGTACTTCCAGTACGCCATGAAATTGTTAGAGCAGATTCTGAATGTGACGATCTACAAGATTCCCAGAAGAGAAAATGCTCTCGCAGATGCGTTAACCCGCCTTGCAAAGGAATTTGCGTGCTTACAGGATGAGTCAGTTAAAATGTCAGCTCAGGGACGACAGGTCCTATCACAACTCGACATGGATACAATACACCAATCAGAAGAAGAAGAAGAAGAAGAAACACTTGCGACAGTAGGATAAAATACAGAAGATTGGCGGCAGCCATTAATAGACTACTTACAAACAAGAAACCTGCGGACGATAAGTCATTAGCTCATCGAATCGAAAAGAACTGCATCTTTACTCATTAATAAACAATACGTTATACAAAAGGTCTTTCGATCAGATGTGGCTAACGTGTCTGAGCGGGTCCGAAGCTCGTGAAATTATTAAATAAATGCAATCAGGGCTTTGTGGCGCTCATCAGTCAGGTCTGAAGATTAAAATGAAGATTAAAAGGCTAGGGTACTACTGGCCCTCGATGATGACCGACTGTATGAATGTTGCCAAGAGTTGTCACCAGTGTCAAGTGCATGGAGTGGTTCTACATCGACCTCCAGAATGTGCTTGCATCCGACAATCGCGTCGTGGCCATTTGAGTGTTGGGGCACGAATATCATGGGTCCGATGGAGCTGCCTTCTTCGAAGAGGACATCGCTTCATTCTTGCGGCTACGGATTACTTTTCCAAGTGGGCGAAGCGATGCTTGCTCAGAGAAGTGAATGCACATCACGTGCTACAGTTCTTCAAGAATCAAGTCGTTTACCGTTTCGGGGTACTGCACAGGATTATCTCAGAACACGGGTCTGCATTCAGAAGCACGAAAATCAATAATTTTGTCAAAAGACACGGGATCGACTGGCGCTGTTCGACGATCTACTACCCATGAGCAAACGGCTTGGACGAGGCTTTTAATAAAACTCTCGTCCAAATCCTAAAGAAAACATTGGATGACAACAAAAGAAATTGGCATGAGAAGTTGTTAGAAGCCTTATGGGCATACAGGATGACTTTCAGAACTCCTACTCGGTCAACGCCCTATGCTCTAGTATACGGGTCCGAGGCCGTCTTACCCTTAGATGTTCAGCTTCCGTCTCTCAGAATTGCAGTTGCGAACAAGATTACTACATAAGAGAATGCCAAATTATGACTGGAAGAATTGGAAAGCTTGGAAAAGAAACGACTTTCAGCGCAGCAAAATTTGGAACTGTATCAAGCCAAGATAATCAAGGCCCATGATAAACTGGTCCGCCCAAGGACATTCAAAGTCGGTGACTTAGTTCTAGTCCTCAAGAGACCTATTCTTGCGCACCGCAAGATAGGAGGTAAATTTGAACCAACTTGGGAAGGGCCATTCGTGGTCGAGACAGTCTTCTCAGGAGGTTCCTCCCAGCTTGTGAATTGCCACGAAGAACGATCTATGCTTCCAATTAATAGACAATATCTAAAGAAGTATTACGCGACCTGATGTTTCGCAGAATGAATCCCCATTACTAGAAGCACGGGCACAGTAATCACCTGTAACAGGGTCCGAACCCAAAAACATAAAAATGGATGATAAAAATCATTAACAAAAAAATGTGTTAAAAAAAAAAAGAAAACATGTGAAATCGTAATAATAAAATGTTGATTCCTCCTTTTAAATCAACTCACTCCTAGTCTTTCTTCATCTTTTCGTACTCCTATTTAAATTTGAAAGAAACGAATAAAAGCTCTTCATTAATAAATAAATTTTCTTATTGTTCTTGTTTTTAGAACAGCCCCTTATCCTTTCCTTATTTTTGCATGGAAATCTCGAATGGGCGGTTGGTTCTGAACTTTAAGAATGGCGTGAGTCTAGCACTCGATGAAAAGAGGATGAAGGATGGAGCCGTGATTGAAATCGACTCTGATTTCACACCAGCCGGGCTACAGTACGAAGAAAATGATTGGACCCCGATTGATCGGGAAGAATTCCACAGCGAGACAGTAATGAAATTGGGTGGCCCAAGTCAGTAGTCCACCAGCAAGAAAAGAAAAGCAAACACCGCTCATGCAACGGGAGAGGACAAGAAAGTTAAGTCCTTGGTTGTTACAGCAGAGGGCAGGCTCGTCAGCACAATGCTCATAGAAATTCAAGAGGTAAGGAGAGCTACTCTCACTTCGACCCAGCGAAGAAACAAGAATCATCGCATTCGCAAGATGCTAACCCAGCTAGCAGCGCATCAACATGAAGAGATAGCTGCTACCATCAGTGCAAGCACTTCTAAGAAGCTAGTTCATCAGGAATCAGAAAAGAGGAGACCAACTCCAAAAACAACAGAATAGATAAAAGAAATCCCAAGAAGAACGGAGATAGAATCGGCGCCACGACGCCATGCAGATGTACCAGTTTTGAGGAGTCTTGTTGCGAAAGCAACCCCGGAGGATGTCCCGACAGAGACGATCCCAGAGGAGCCAAGACATGCAGGAGAGTGTGTTGGAATTGAAACATACATCCCACAGTACATTACCATCACAAATAAAATTGATTGCTTAACATCAACTCTATTTCTCATTATCACCAATAAGATCAATGCACATTACCAACATCCACATTGATGTATGCGATTACTATTATTGTTGATTTTGTTTCATCGATATCAATGTTGATAGCCACCACTACCCATAAGCAAACGCACATTATCATTGACAAGATCAATACATTTTTTAAACGCTTGCTATCACTGATGAGATCTCATCATTCATTATCAACATCAATGATAATGCTTGACAATATAATCCAATATTTATACCAAAACTTACACTAATTATCATGGCCTTATGTATCCTCTCTTCTAATGACGATAGAACACACCACCAAAAATCTCTTAAACATTACTTTAATGTCTCAAACATCTACCATTAAGATACATTCTAAAACACATGTCAACTAAATTGCTTTATAATAATCATATGAAGAAGTTTCAATAAATTACTTGGTGCTAATTTAAAAAAAATAAATAAATCAAATAATAATAAAAGTTGAAACTATTCCATTCAAAACTGAACAAATCATTTGAAGCCTAAATATTCCATGTTGCGTGGATGTCTATAAAATACAAATGTTTCAGCTTCCTAGTAAATGCACATCATGATTAATAAGATCAATACATGCACGTATTCAATGCTTGACAATTGAATCCATTATTGATATCAAAGCTTACGCTCATTATCATTGTCTTAAATATTCACTCTTCTACGCATGATCGCACATACCGCCAAAAATCTCTTAAGAATAACTCTAGTATCCCTAACATCCACCATTAAAAATACTTTCAAAAACAAATGTCTACTACATTGCTATGGAGAAGTTAAAATAAATTATTAGGTGCTAATATTAACAAAATAAAACAAGTAATAAAAAATAAGTTGATAATATTCCATTCAAAACTGAGCTGGCTGTCTGAGCCTAAATATTCTATGTTGCACAGATGATCATATAAAACAAATGTTTCGTCTACCATGTAACTTCATTCCTATTAATAAAATTAAGTTCATCGAATACATGCAATAAATTTTTTTATTAAAAGAAATTATTCAACTGTTCAATTCTCTTTTCACCATCATGCACATAATACTTGGCAGGTTATCTTCTACGGTTTTTAGATATTTTAAGTACATCAGTGGTTTTGAACTTTAGGATGTTCTTCAACACATAATAAACAAGAGAATAAATACACATTGACTTCCATAGAAATGAAAAACAAAACTATCAATATATCAAGCAGTTCAATTAAAATTCAAAATGAAATAAAAAAAAATTGATTTTTCCTATTGATTTCATAAACCAACTTCAACACAATGAACCTCCCATTCTTCTATAGTTCATAAAATCAACCCACGTTGCTTACATCTACTTTTACTTTCAGAAAGGCAAAAATAAAAAAGGGGTAAAACACATAACTTTAGCTAATGAGTGGTTAAAATCCCTTGGATTTTACTGTTATGGGACTTCTAACATAATGTTTATTACCATCAGACCACTCAAGTAAGCCAAAAACATAATCCTTTGCAACAAAGTCGCCTATTGGCGCTAAAGTAAGTTCAAAAGTTTTCTCTTCGCCAATCTCCTTAAATGTGAGATTTGTTGGCTCCACTTTTATCGTTATCCCATTGGGGCTGCGTACACGCGCCACGTATGTTCCCGGCGTGCCCACATTCTTCAACTTCCGAGCGACGGTGATCGAATCATCGAGTTCGGGAATGGTGATTGAAGGGTAGTTAAGATCAACCAATGCCGGAGCTTTTGATGGGCAGTTATATTTTTTGAAGGTGGAGATGAGAGTTGAGTTGTACCCAAGAGCACAGAGAAAGTTCAAGTAGTCAGTGACCGTGAGGTCATATACAAGACCCGGGTCCATAGCACGGTTCGGACGAACATGGCCGGATCCGTAGTTGAAGGGGTTGGCTTTGGCTAAAGATCCGTTTTTGATTGGCTCCATTAGGTTATCTCGTACTCTTGCTGCTCATTTAATTAACATGACGTGCACTTAACTCATTTAGCATGTCAAAAATATATAGTATGTTCTACTTAAGAAGAGATTAATTGTTTATAACTCATAAGACTAGTATGGGCTTGAAGAAGATTTTTTTAAAAAAATTAGTAGATTGAAGATCTCACCTGTAGTCATGATTGCTGATTTGATAGCAGAAGGACTCCAGTTCGGGTGAAGGGCTTTGAGAAGGCCAACAATGCCAGCAACGTGCGGGCAAGACATGGAAGTACCTGAGTCTGAGTTGAAGGGGAATCTACGTTTGTCGAATTCGAGACCGGAAGGTGAGGTTCCTTCACTGTAAGCAGCGATAATACTCACTCCCGGAGCAGTTATGTCAGGCTAAAAACAGATGAACAAAATCAAAATTTGACGAGTAAAAGCATTGAAAAAGTATCAGAAATCATTTGAGGTTCTAGGACACATATGATAGAAGAATGTGGGTTTAAGATTTCATACTGACCTTTAGGATCTCAGGATTTAAGATGTTGGGTCCTTGAGATGAAAATGCAGC
Organism: Papilionanthe hookeriana x Papilionanthe teres; assembly: GCA_022702705.1. NCBI lineage: Eukaryota > Viridiplantae > Streptophyta > Magnoliopsida > Asparagales > Orchidaceae > Papilionanthe > Papilionanthe hookeriana x Papilionanthe teres. Next base: position 100,461,935 of record CM040424.1, on the reverse strand, counting down.
CATGAATGGGGCTGGCTTTGTGCCAAGTTTGGTGATGGGATGGGTAATGGTGGCCTTTGGCGACCTATGAATATAAGCAGAAATTAATCACAATAGAGTTGAATGAAGTTTATTAGTTATCGTTTGATTTAAGTGAAAAAACCATGAAATATTTACTTGGTAGACTTGATGTAGGAAAGAAGCTTGAGGCCATCGGAATAGGTGATATGGGTGGCCGGTAGAAAGTGAGCATCGGCAATGGTCTCATCGGCGGTTGAGATATCATTTGCTAAAATCATTCCGACGCCGCCGGCTAACTTTACCGCCTCACCCTTTTCCAACCTCGCATTTGTTCCTCTCGTACAAACCAAAATTTTTCCCTTCGCTTTCTTACTGTCCAAACTTCCAAGAAGGCACAGGTCTCTGCAAAAATGGATTTTTATTTAAAAAAACTTATCAAACTTCGTAAGTATGGTCGTTCGCTTGTATAGAAATATATTGACTATTGAGTCCATGAATTGAATCTTGCCACAAATATAAAAATACAAGTGTTAATTGCAATCCTAAAGTTTAGTATTTATATTAAAAAAATATACAAGTAAATTTTATATTTTTATGATTGGTAATGAAGAAATGTAACAATATAATTTTCCATATAACTTCATTCAAGTTCTCTTGAATTTCAGCCGGATTTCTTTGCTTGATAACGTACCTCAAAAGATCTTTTAAATGATTAGCCATGCCTTTAATGAATAAGAAGCAGTTAGTATGATTAATAAATTCAAAGAATTATTGAAAAATGTCTTTTTTTAAAATTTTATTTAAAGGTTCACTTAATTGAGAAGTCACTAATTTGTAAAACCTCACTTTATATTTATTTCATTTCTCCAAAAGACAGCGACAGGCTTATGAAAAATAAGTTTAATTGATATAAATTAATGTACCAACTCTAATTCTCAAACTTACGCATCATCGCTGGAAGCATTAGCATTTGCAGCATCAATAGAACGAATCAAGGGGTACAGTTTGTTCTTCGGTAAGCTTTCGCTCGAAAGGCTCTCCCCCTGAAAAGTACAAAAAATTCATTAAAAAGAAGAAAAAAATCACTTTGTTTTGATAAATTCTTAATCAAGATATTTCACAACACATATAATGGATCAATCCCAATCCAAAAGAATACGAGAAATTCAAACCTTGAATCGCCGCTTTTGGTCCAATACGACATAAGAAGGGAACTCCCTATCAATGGTGCTGGCTCCAACAGTAAAGAGCCATGGCGCAAGATTTGACACAGATCCCGACGCTGGCCCCGAGTTCCCTGCCGATGTAATGACAGCAATCCCATTGTTGACGGAATGAAAAGAACCAATAGCTAACCCATCTCCGACATAGTCTGTGGGTTCACCCCCAAGGGAGACGGAGATGACATCGACCCCATCTTTGATGGCGGCTTCGAAGCCAGCAAGAATGTCGGCATCGAAGCACTCGCTGCCGTTGATGGGAGGCCAGCAGACCTTATAGCCGACCACACGTGCTCGAGGAGAGCCGCCTTTAGCCGTGCCATTGCCGAAGCCTAGAACGCTCGCGTTGGGCACAAAGCTTCCGCCGGCGGTGGAGAGAGTGTGAGTGCCGTGCCCCTCTTCGTCGCGGGGGCTGTTTAAAGTTGAGTTTGCGCTGCCGCCGGCGGCTAAATAGCCCTTGTTGAAATATCGAGCGCCGATTAGCTTCCTGTGTAAAATCAGTATCAGAGATTGGCTGGCATAGACATACCAACACAAAAACCATTTTGTTGAAATTGAAAATTAAACAGTTTATTTGTACGTACTAGATCTGATATGTTTGGGTAAAGTACGATTTGACAGTTTGTGCATTTATTTTCATAACGCATTTATCTAAATATGGTGATAGCTTTAACTGATTTTTTAAAAAAAAAATAAAAATTTATAATAACCCACACAGAACTTATAAGTTGATTATTTTTAATTAGCTTATCAGCAAATTATTCATTAAGTTTGAGCTGCCCCAAACAGACCCAAAATTATCTTACATCAAATCTTATAGCTTGAAGCTAAGAAACATGTGTTAAAAAATGTGAAATTTTATTAGGTTCATTAAGCAATGGTTTGTTGTAATAAATCGGTGCCTTCTAAGTGGCATTTTTTTTTATTAGAATAATTTTAATTTACAATATAAAATGAGCTAAACCTATTTTATTATTTACAAAACATATGTTAGATCTACAAGTAATAAGATGCTTCATGATGCGAAAAATGAGCACATATTTTAGAAATTTCCAGCTGCGTTGATCTCCTATATTTAAGATAAGGAGAATACTACGAACATTGAATGCGATTGCCGCTGACTATATCAACAGCACCGAATTCTTAATTACAAATTTGCATATAATTTATATGATGATCACGATTATTTAATTTGATAATATATGTTTATTTTTTTTAAATTTTTATGGATTGATCTCATAAAAGTGTAAGTCACGTATTAATCCTAACTAGTGGCAGATTCAGATTAAAGTGATTGTTCTTCTGTAAATTTGAGATTTTTCTATGTACAAAAATAAAATTTATTCTTTTTTATTATGTAATTTGAGAAATTTAAAATTTTAGCCTTTTAACTCAATAATTTTTTTTTTGCCGAGTCCTCAAAATAATTAGAATAATTTTGCCTGCCCTAGATAATTATGTTGATTTCGCCTCTAATCCTAACTCAGTAAATTCTCATAAATTTATCTACAACGTTTAAAGAGAATTTCAAAATTGCTTATCTCTTCAATAAATGATCGGAGAAAAATTTGACATCACATTTAGCTTACTAAATAACATCTCCTTTTGATGGATATAGATTTGTAATATTAGTTGCTTTTCTAAATTAGAACTTTATGCATGTTTCAAAAACCTGTTCTTTATTGTCCTTCTTAAAAATATCTTAATCTGATGTTCAAAATAAGTCAGATCTCGGCAAGAAAGCTGTCACCGCACTTAGTCAGAATCGATAGAAAAATACTAATTTCAACCGTATTTTTTGAAAAAACTGTCAAAATATAATTTATCCGTACAGAAAAATTAAAACTCATCCTAATTTTTTTACATTACTTTTAAAGATAAGCCCACTAATCATTTTCTAAAAATGTTCAAAAAACGAACTATAGTCAACCCATTTAATAATACAATAATTAAATGGGAATAATGAACCTCGAATCAGGTGCATTCAGATTGTAACATTAAGAAAATAGAAAGCGATGGGTACACGAGAACTTTGATTAAAAAAAAGCTCTGTTATACAGTAAACTTTAACGAAATAATTATGAAAATTTTTAGTTTTGAAAGGAAAAAGGAACGAATTAATTGTCAATAAAGTGATGAGAGGAAAAATTAGGCAAATTTTTTACCAAACCAATGTTTTCATTGACATTCGTGCCAGCTAATTTTATTATATGTTTTATTATAAATCACACTAAAATTTACATTGCCTTCCTTCACTCGTTTTAATATCATATTCGTTATATATTTACTTTACGTTGCATTAAATTATATATATATATATGTCATATTATTTTTTTCAAGTTTTTTTTTAAACAACTTAAAATTAGTATTATTCAAATTTCTTTCCTCGGATTTAAGAGTTCGTAAAAAAGCTTATTTCTTTCATTGTGAAAGGCGAGATCGATTAACAAAATTAGATTATGTAAATAAATAAATAATCAAAGAACTAAAATGAATAATAAAAAAAGAATTTGGAGTAAAAGGTTGAATCAGGACCACCCTACCCACAAGAATGATAAATGCGTTAACCAAAAATAAATTATAAATATTAAATGATGACGGGTCAATATGCTAAAAAAATCCAAAATATAGGTGTATGGAACATGGCTATTATCATCGTATTACAAATATATGCAGACATTAATAATTTCTCACTATTCAGGTCATAATAATGGGCATATGGCCAAAATTAAAATTTATTAATAACCCAAATGGTCGAGAGAAAATGACATTTCTGCTTAACTTAGCTGTCGTTTATATTATCGTATGAGGCTCCCATGTGCACGTATTAATAGACATTGTTTTATTGTGTGAATAGACATTATTTAAGGGCATCAAACAATATAATTTAAAAGCTTATTAAATTAAGATAAAATAGTGAAATAAAGTTAAAAGTAAGAAGGGGGATTGGGGGGTGTTGACCTGTTGCAGGAGAACTTCTGCTTGCTATCATTCTGGCATATTCCTTTCCATTTAGAAGGAATGGGTCCCATGTCATCATCCCTGAAGCTCTTCGACTCTGGCCAGACACCTGACAGATCCAACACCCAAGAAGAGTGAAAAGGGAAGTGATACTGATTTAACAATGATAAATAAATGGCATTTCCATCTCCAAATATTTTCATTACAAATATCAAATTAATAGTTTCTTTTTTTTTTTAATGGGAGGGACCATTCCAACCTATATTAAAAGTTTGCGCACTAAAATGATACTTTTATAGAATATGAGACTAAAATATACTCCACTAAAAAATCAAGAGAATATTTTGGCATCTACATTGGACTATTACAGTAAAGCAATGCAACTTTTTCAATTTTTGTTAACAGATTAGATTCTGCCAATAAAATGATAATATAAAGATTTTACATATTTCAATAAGATTTTGTTTTTATTCAAATTTACCCAATGACAGTGATAGGTGATTGGCTCTTAAGAAATTTGTTTATAGTTTTAAAGTCTGTTTGGGCACAACTTATTCAATGCAGTGACGTTTTGAAAATGCGTCAGATCTGTTTAGATAAATTAAGTTTTGGTAGCTTATGCGTTTTCAAAATGCTGAAAATAATATTTAATTTGTAATAGCCACCACATTTTACTTATCAACAGATTATTCAATAAACTGCAGTTGTCTCAAATAAACTCTTAATCAATGATAATAATATAAGAGCGGATGAAGTTTGATAAAAGAGAAAAAACCGAATATGAATTCTCCGTAGTAAATATTTAAATTAGTCAATTATTAAGGGTTGAATATCTAGATTTGAAAACAGCGGATAAGGAACAAAACCAGCCTGGTTTACCACTATTAAATTTTTGTAATTTTGTTTAATAATGCGCGTCATTAACTGGGGAAGTCGAAATAATTCAACTCAGAATTTTATGCAGTTGGAATTAGTTGGGTAAACCAAAGCCTTGAAACCATGAATTTCTTTACTTCTGGATGGATTGTTGAATAGGGGCGTTTACTTACATACCATCAGATGATTCTTAAGAATTTAAATACCTAACACCTAAATTTATTCCTTTTACATTTATAACACCCAAATCTTTCATATCAAATAAAAAAAATATAATCATTTTAACTGTAAAAATTGTAAGTTTAAATGTTAGATATGTGTATACATAGGAATTGAGGGGCTTGTATAGGTGATATCTATGTAAAAATTGACTTTTAATTGTTAGATATGTATATACACAGGAATTGATTGGCATGTTTGTAAATTTATTTTTAATGTTATCTAATAAAGGATTTTTCAAGAGTTTGACAAATTTTGTTATCCATTGCCAGCCTTCGCTACAACGTATGCCACCCTACTAATCTTCAGCAAGTTGTGTTTATGTGAATTTTTATATTTGAGCGGGAATTAAAAATACTAATTGTATAGTTAAGTTTTATGTATATACTAATAACTATAATTTGAGGACGAAATTATTGGCTCGGAAATTCGAACTACTAACGTAAGAAAGTTTGCTTTGACCTTCCCACCCAATGAGTGGATACCGCAATGAACAGCAAAACTGAATTAGAATGGCAAATGTTCCATTCCGTGAAGTCAAATATCTAGACGCGTAGAACATGAAAACTAGTTTTAAGTTTTGTTTATTTTTTTCTATCCATTTATATGCATGTCCAAAATTTTTATATATTTAGAATTTTCATATCTATATTTTGTATTATATACATACTTCTCAAAATTTTGACATCATATAAAAAATATCAATATTACTATTCTATAAATATAAATACAGAACTTTTTAGGATTAGATGAAATCATGATTACTACGAAGAGCTTAACAATGATTCATATCATACCAGTATCAAGATTAGCGATAATTACATCTTCGCCAAATCTAGCTTTTCTCCACAGAGATTTCTTCGGGACAATGCCGTCTCTCTCCAGGCCAAGGAACTGCCATGAGCGAGTTGTGTGAAGCTTGTGCCCTCTGTTCTCAAACACAGAAACAACTCCAGGATGCTCTGAATAAATAAATTTAATACAGTTAAGGGAAAACTAAGGACAACGTAAATCATTCAGAAAATGTGGAAGTAAGAGAAAATTCCTCTCACTTGAGATCTCCAGAGCCTCTTCCTCCTCCAGGATTGCCGCGAAACCATTGATGGATCTTGTGTAAGAGTAGAAGATTGCATCCCTGGCCTTCTCCTTGCTGCATTAATCCCCAATTACTTATACCAAAAATTTCCATAACCAAATAAATAAATAAAGCATTATATCTCATAACGTTTCTGTACCTCTGAAGGAATGATTCTAAGAGCTCAAAGTGGGATTGTGTGACGATTTCATTAGTATCAGCATAGGATTCCTCAGCAAAGTCGGATTGGGCTCCAAGGTAAACAACATAGGACTGTAACAAAAAGGAAGAACATAGGAGAAATGAATCACAGATTCAACGTGAATGGTTTGAAAAAGATGTGAACTTTTTTACGAACAGATTGAAAAGTGAAATAATTGCAAACCTTTTGAGCAGCAAAAGCCGGGGATTGAAGAAAATAGAAGGCTGTGATGAGAAGAACCGGCAGAAAATTCATTGTTTTCTGGATCTTATTCATCTTCCTTCCTCTTCCCCTGCGCTCGAAGCACAGGAGACTGATCACTTTCTGCTCTGTTTATAGAATAATGAACCTTCTAAATGGGGAATTCGAATGAATTACGCTTTCGCAATAAATCTGAGGTTGATAATTATGGCAGTTAAGTGAATTTGAAGACGGTTTACCAAATATCATTAAGATTATTTCCTGTTAATAAAAGAATAAATCATATTTTAAGCCGGAATTATATCCGCATTTCCTTTCTAGACCACCGAATGATTTGTCTAATTATTAATTTCATTTTTGACTTATTTGGCATCGGTTCCGGCTGGGATTGGCGAAGCATGAGGGGATGGAGTTGTGCTAGAGAGGGATCGAAAATTTGACCTCTGCTGTGAACTCTAGTGTCGGTGGGCCGCACGTTGTTGAACTAAAAATAGGGGCATTTACAGGACCATTCATATTTACATGCGTATAACTCAAATCTTAAACAACAAATAAAAAAATAATATCATTATTATTTTTTTCAGGGGTGAAATGTACAATTTCATTCATATGTTTATGTTAGCAAAATATTTAATATTTAAATATCAAACTTTGTTTGTTAGAAATATAAGTACAAAAGAATTATGAGGTCGTATATTTTTTTTAAAATAAATATTATTTTTTGTATATTTTATTTGCAGATTATCTATTTGATTATTTTTTTATTTCTTGTTCTAACAGATAATAACGGATGTGCATCGGCTAACTTTATTAATTAGTTTTATCATTGTTTATTAGAGTAAGTTTTCAAATCTGACGCTATAGGATATTGATGTGCGTTAATAAAATTCCAATACGACATAAATCTCGAGATATAGCACAGATTTCAATGCAATTTTTTAGCAAATAATGTTTAAGTTTTAATTAAGAGTCATGAGCTTCAATTTCAGCAAACTTATACTCAAATTGGTTCGATGAGACAGGACCAAAACATAGCAAAAATCAGAGACAAATCAGGCCCCGATCAAGCCATTAAACCACGTTAGGAATCTTTTTAGACATATTTGGAAGATCAAACAGATGCTGGATTTGGTGAGCTTGTGTCGAATCGAGCATCTCAATATGATGAATGCAACGAGCCCAAGTTCGCTCAATTCCGACATCATTAAAACACTCAAATCTCCATCAAACACCATCTGATCGAGGGGTGTTCTCTGAGCCATCTGATTAATGATTCATATTCCTACATTAATTGTACTCAGAACTATACACATAAAGCCCTACTCCTCTCATGTGGGAGGGTGGTGGGGGCACAATACTTGAAGTCGAAGGAGTGCTTGAAGCCTGAAGAGAGAACCAGAAGCAGGAGGAGAGCATGAATCTTGAGAAGGAATTTAAAGCTATGAGAATAAACTAAAGTCCAGCACCACTTCTGCCATCGTCGACCATCGCCGGCCGCCGTCGACCACCACCGACCACCATCGACTACTGCAAATCTCCGTTGACCACGGCCGACCATCGTTGACCACTTCAGCTGGGTCAGTCCGTGGTTTTTCTATTTCTTGGTTTTTTACGTAAAAACATCTTGTGTAATAATTGCATTCTCTTTTATGAGTGTGTGTTAAATTTTCGTACCACCCTAAAACGATAATGTGCTACTCAACTGCCACGAATTTTCTAGCACATGTAAGACATAAATAAGTGGAATCATTCTATAAAGTAAAAGGACTTTGAATTTGAACACAATTTAAGAATTAGCTTGTTGATTAGATCCTCTTTTAAGGGTGAAGTCTTCTATATTATTTTTTATTAAAAGGGTGTTGGTGATTTTATCATATTACCATCAATTTGAAAAGAACAAAAAAAATCTAATATTTCATTAATCGCTTATTATATCAATGAAATCTATGATGTCGAATCAAATTTTGGCTTACCTAAATCATTTTCAAAATTCATGCCAACCATATTTTAAATATTCTTATATAACAGTCATAAAATCGGTCACATCATGCAATATAAATAAAAATCAAAGATGGTAAAAGCAAAACACAAGCCCCCAATTTCGCATCCCTTAGAGCTACCAACAATTAGAACGAAGTCGCACATGATTTTTTGCATTTTTTAGTATTGATATGTTATATTAATGTTGGTCCATTTTCATCATTACCGGACCACCATCTTGCAGTAAATGTTAGGCAATTGCCATCATTGCCAAAAAAACACCACCATTATATCACTATCTCTTGGCCACCACCTATGTTATATTACATCATAAACATTATCTGATAATCCATTGATTGCCATTGCATCAGATCATCATCAAGTTAGACCACCATCATATTGTCAACATTAAGCCACCATTATCGTAGGTGTACCACATCATCATAACCAGATCATCATCCAAATCTCTTCCACTATTATAGTATACTATCATCATCTTTGAATCATCATCTCATGGCCACTCTAACACCATAGCACCTTTATTTAATTGTCGCTGTCATCAAATCACTATCACTCAGCTAAAACCATTGAACACCCAAAACAATCATTAAATTTCCGTTGTCAAGCAAATCACATTGTCATCTCTATTGTCATCATTGTAAGATCATTGTCTCTCATATGTTGTCATTGCCAAAGCAAAGTCACAAACAATGTCGTTGGACCACAATTATTGTTATTGGACCACTTTTATCTTATTAACGTCGTAGTTGACATTATTATTATATTTTCATTATCTTTCAACCTCCATTTCTGTTGGACCACTATCACCTATCAGGTACTGAAGCACAATCACACAATTTACACCACAATCGTTACCATTGTTTCTTGGTTGTCATTGTAGTTACCTCCAATTCAACATCACATAGTTGATGCCATTGTCACTGCCAAACCTCCATTCTTGAATCACCAATGTCAAATTATCATTTTCTAGCTATCACTAATACTACTACCAAAATACTATGTCTCAGTGGCCATAAACATTTGCGATGTTGAATTCAGATCTCCATCATATAGCCATGTCGTTAATCTTCCATCATCTTTGCTTGGTTCTTATCACTTTATGATCCACCTAAAAATTATTAATTTTTAATGCACATTTTATATACATTTTTTACAATATTGCATTTTAAAGGAATTTATTGCATGTTTTTAATTTCAAGAACATGGAATGAACATTTAGAGAAAATGAAGAAAAAATTGAGTAAAAATAGGTTATTTTGTGTGGCGCTATGCGCCACCCTTGGCGCCATTGCTCCATGTTTCTGGTGGAATAGGAGCTATAGTGCACAAGCTTAGTGCTATAACGTCAGTAACTACCTTTCTAGAAGATACATTGTATTTGACCGAATTTTGAAGAGGTGCTTAAAACAAACCTTAGTTATTTTCAAATATCTATTAAATGGGATCAATTTGGCTTAAAATAAGAGACTTTAGGAGGCTTAGGAGAAGACTTTTGGAGAAATTTAGTGAGAATTGTGATATTTTTAGTATTCCTTTTAGTGTGTGTAAGTGTGTGTGAGTAAGTGTTGTGAAAGAGTTTGGAGATTGCTGGAAGGAGACTCAATAAAATTACTTGGGGAGAAGACATAAGGTACTTTGTATTTGTGTTTAAGTTTTTGTTGTAAGACTTGAATTTCAATACAAATCTTATCTTCATGAATTTGTGTGTTTTATCTCCATAAATTATGAGTAGTTCCCTTTCTTTCTCCTTGCATATGATAATTAATCATGTGGGATGAGAATGAGTTAAAGAATACTTTTTATAATTGTGATGGTATTTTCACAAATTCTTCGTTGACTCTGCAAATTGGCCTCCGTTGAGAAACATAATGACCTGGAAGGGCTATAATTACACCCAAATAGTGAATACAACATTTCAACTTAGGCAGAGCCGTTGCGATCACCTGAGGGGAGTGCAAATAGATAAGAAAATAAGTTTTGATGGAACTAGAATTGATGTTTCTAGGCTGACCAATTAGATTCTTTTATCAATTTTGTTTAGAGTATGGATCGTAAGGGTCCCTAGTAGGTCCTATAGAGAGGGTACAGTGGGTAATCTGGAGGTGAGAGGCCAAAATCTACTCAGCTCTACTACCCAAGCTGATGAAAAATTCTAAATTAGTCAATGTTCATTGCTAGCACCGATATGGGGTAAATGATATGATTGCTTCTATTTGTCACAATACCACGTTTTGTATTTTTAATCATTTAAATTCTACACTGATTAACATATCTTTTGCAAGAGTAAAATAATTGTTCTCACTTGGACCATTCTCACTTAATTCCCTTATAAGAAATAGTGGAAACTCAACTTTAAATTCTTGAAGATGAAATCTCTGATAATTATCGAGATTTTTCTTAAGTGACTTTCATCATTTAAGATAAAATTAACTATATGGGATTGCCCTTACAGAGAATTAGAAACCCGCGTAATATAAACCCTATATAATTTCTATATTAGATAGTAAAAATTTTTCAGTCATACAAAAGACCAAACAGATGTCATGAATTATTTAGTTTATATAATCGAGCTCATTGCAAAGTAATATGTCATATATCTCGGGATGATGTCTTACTTATGATTTTGTTTTTGATTACTTAAAATATTAAACATATAAGATATATTCGATCTCATTTTCCAAAATTAAAATACTATTTTAAACTTAAAAACTCTATGTGTATTAAATTAAATTATTTTTAAAGCAACTAACAAATTTCTAATGAAGACTGACACTACTATGGAGTTAGGTAGTACTTGAGCAAAAATGACTCCATAATGATTGAAGATTACCCACACTCCTGATAGAAAGGAAACCAAAGACCGAAGAGAAGTTGGTCTTTGTAGAAAATGAGGTAAACACCAAACAGAGTAGTCGATCGTCATTCTTGGCGGTAACCCAATCTTAAAAGTGGCATCAAAGTCACATGTCTCTTTCAACCAATCCACCTTACCTAGAGTTATCCCCGACCGACCATTCAATACAATATTTCGAAGGCCTTTGGATAACACTTCAAAGCCATCAAGCAGAATGTAAAGTAAAAAGGTTGAAGAATGAAGAGAAGCGAGGAGAAAAAGACATTGTAAAAGCATAACATCATCAAACCCTTCAATCTTAAACATAGGTAAATAGAAGAAGAGGAATTGACACATGGGAAAATAAAGAATTCTACATTAAATTGGAAAACATGCTGCCAGAAGAATCATATCAACATAATAAATGAGACAGAAAAATATATTTAATTCCAATAAATAATCATTAAAAATTATATGAAGTGCTTGAATACTAGCTAAAGGAAAATTAATAATAAGGGATCGGTCACCGCTTCAGTAGAAACATACTCTAGTAGAAGTAACCATTTATACAAACTTTCTCACCAAAACTTAAACTAATTCATACGATATAACCTCGCTTGAGTGTGGAATATGAGGGCTCTCTCCTGGATGTTCGACAGTTTCTGGTGAGAAGTAGTCATCTTCTCCATTCTCTCCACTTCATCCACACGAACAAGCATCACATATCTCCTCGTTTCGATGGAAGGAGTTCTCGATCTCGTCCATGTGGTAAACCAACAATCTTGGAGACATCCAACATCCATTATTTTCTTCCCCACGGTCTCGAGATGATTGATGAGCCAATCAACTCCACCATCATTGCTGAGAGTTAGCCACCCTCCACCGATGCCTAGGCAGCAACTGTTGGCACCACAATCGAACTTTCATCCACATTTGTGAGAGACGAGTTATCATTCGAGGCTATCAGAGTCGGGGCAACTGCACCAAGGGACAATGTAAAGAAAAGAGACTTCATAAACAATAAAAAACTAACAAATAAGACTGAGACTCCTCATATTGAAGAGTCGATCCTTCTTAAATACTATTATCAATGCGGTGCCCTCACCATTTAGTGGTAGAGCACTAGCAGTTTCTTGCACAACCCATTTAATCGGCATGTCTTGTGCTACAACAGAAGTTGAGGTAATGGAACATATCGATAGTCAGCTAGGTCACCTAAAAATTACTCTACTTAATGCCTAGGAACGAATTAGACGATCACATCCTGATCCATCAGCTTAACTATTTTTCTCTTTTTAACAATAATTTGCTTCTTATTTTCACCTTCCAGGCGATACCGCTCATTCAAGCCTCATGAAGGCTAAACAAAATAAATTTTTGATGGGGATATCACCTTGGATATTCAACACATTATCCAATATAATGCTCTTTAGGTTGCAGAGTAAATACGAAATGTAAAGAATCATATCATGCTTTATTTATAAAGGTAAAAAATATAGAAATAAAGGGAGTTCAATTATTAAATCATCGATTAATAATAAATGTGATTTTTTTTTTTGTTAAATTTTCTTATTTTTATTATTACGTCACTTTCAATAAGTAAAAGAATAATAGTACAAAATTATGTATATAAAAAATGTGACGACATTGACCTTGAGGAATCCAATGCTCGAGTATACAAGAGTATGATGAAAGAAAGCTTGCTAATAGAAGATCATGAGGCCCACTTGTCGACCGAGTGACGTTGTTTGAGCCAAAGCCAGTAAGACCCTAGCTGATCGAACCGTGAGACTATCCAAAGACGATCGGAGGATACAAGAACACTAGTCAGACAAAAATGAGGCAAAAGAATATGAAAGTCAATTATCACAGGAGTGCCAATCCTAAGAAGATTTGAATCTTTAGATTCTCTAACGATCCTAGAGACATCCCTCATCCAAGGTTAATGATCGACAATCGGGTTAAATTAATTGACCCACTCATACCGACCAAATTCAGTTGCTCGGGCTGATCCCATCTTATCGAGCGGATCTCATTCGAACAGTTAATTCTGTAGCTCCAAAATCAATTGAGCTTAGTCGGCTGACCAAAAGTGTATTCGGACGATCAGTTCACACAAATAAGATACCAAAAATATCATGTACGTCCCCTTTAAAGTAAAATCAAGAATATAATATCGTCACATTATATCATTCATCATATAAATAGAGAGGTCATTTTATAAAACAATATATGATTGATATGATATTTTATTATGCACATGTCTCTCTATATCTCTTCTTACTCTCAAATTTTTATGTGTGATTCATAAATATATCTTCATATATATACTTGCACTTCCTCAAAATAAAAAATAATCTAAAATTTGAATATAATAGGTTTGCCGGACTGCCTTTAATGTTTGAATCCCACTCGTAACGGCTAGTGATTCCCAGAGCTCCGTCTATGACCTCTCGCCTTTTCCCGTATGCTTCTCTCTCATCTGACATCTGCACAAATTAATCACCCTTTGTTCTCTTCGCAAAAAACGTAAATTCGCCAATAAATTCCGAGTCCATTCGAAACAAGAGCAGAAACGGCAACCTTTCGCGTCTTTTCACTTCGAAGACTTCGCCGATATTGGATTGATTCGTCTCCTCTCCCCCTTTGATCATAGGTCTCTCAGTTGCCTTTTATTTTCATCATTCTTTCCTCATTTATTTGGCATTGCTCATTTGTTCAACGTTTACATGAACTTCAAAAGGATTTTGCATCTCATTCTCTTGGTTAATTTTTGTGTTCTTGAATTGTCTCCGGAAGATTGACACCCAATCAATCACTGAGCTTGTTTTAGTTAGGTTCAAGAAACTAAAGAACTCTCTTTGTTTATTGGGTTCGTGGTTTAGATCATTGCAGGCAGATTCCGAATTCTCCATATGTTTGCATACCCTTCTCCCAGTACTTTTGTAATGGATAATTCTCAGAGGAAAGGAGCACTTGTAACTATTTCACCGTCGCTGACGCCTCGATCCAACGATAGGTCTAGTAAAGGACCGAATGACAGCAGCAGTAATTCTAACAGCAAGCATGACAAAGACAAGGGGGTCAACATTCAAGTCATCGTCCGATGCCGGTAAGGACTTCAAACACGCAAAAATGTCATTTTTTTCATGAAATTCAGTATTTCTACGTTCACTTGTTTGAGTTCGTTCAATCATTTGAACTATTTTAGACCTTTGAGTGACGATGAGATGAGATTCAATACGCCGGTGGTGGTATCCTGCAACGAGCAGCGTAGAGAAGTTTCTGCTGTTCAGAACATAGCCAACAAGCAGACTGATAAGACCTTTACCTTTGATAAGGTCAGACACCCAGTACTTAATTTAAAAAAAAAAAAAATCTAATTTCTTTCCAGTGATGTAAACTTTAGTTTAATCTTCTAGGTCTTTGGTCCATCATCCCTGCAAAATGATTTGTTTGAGCAAGCAATCTCCCCTATTGTGAGAGAAGTTCTTGAGGGCTATAACTGTACGATATTTGCATACGGTCAGACTGGTACTGGAAAAACATACACTATGGAAGGAGGAGCAGTTAATGCAAAGGTTAAATTTACCTTTATGCTTGTATTAGTTATTCTTCATCATAATTAATAAGCGTATGATGTTTTTTTAAATAACAATATATATATATAGAATGGAGAATTTCCAAACGATGCTGGTATTATCCCAAGGTCTGTTCGACAAATCTTTGATAAGCTTGAGGCTCAGAATGCCGAGTACAGTATGAAAGTTACATTTCTTGAGCTATATAATGAAGAAATCACAGATCTTTTGGCTCCCGAAGAACTCAGGCTGTTAGAGGAGAAGTCCAAGAAGCCAATTGCTCTAATGGAAGATGGAAAGAAAGGAGTTTTAGTGAGGGGCCTGGAAGAGGAGATAGTTACAACTGCTGGTGAAATCTATAGAATACTAGAAAAAGGTTCTTCAAAGAGGCGTACTGCAGAAACATTGCTCAACAAGCAAAGTAGCCGGTCACATTCAATTTTTTCAATAACAATTCATATGAAAGAGTGTACTCCAGAGGGTGAGGAGATGATCAAATGTGGGAAACTTAATCTTGTTGATCTAGCAGGTTCTGAAAACATTTTGAGGTCTGGTGCTAGAGATGTGAGTAACTCTTCAGCTATTTTAACTTGGAAAAGCACAGTTCTAACAGAATTATTTGCTAATTTCACTGGTTATGGATTACATATTGTAGAATAGAGCAAGGGAAGCTGGAGAAATTAACAAAAGCTTGCTTACACTTGGTCGGGTTATTAATGCTCTTGTTGACCACTCAGGCCATGTTCCGTATAGGTTATTACACCTTCTTTTGTTAACTTTATGTTAGTAGAGTTTGTTATGTGCTCAAATTTTTTATTTCTTCAGAGATAGCAAATTAACAAGGCTTCTGAGAGATTCTTTGGGAGGAAAAACAAAGACTTGCATTGTTGCGACTATATCACCATCCATTCATTGCTTGGAAGAAACATTGAATACTTTGGATTATGCACATCGTGCGAAAAACATAAAGAACAAGCCAGAGGTAGATTTAAAGTTAATTCCATAGAGCTGATAAGATTTAGTGCTTAAAATTTCCTTTTCTAATCCAGGTCAATCAAAAGATGATGAAATCTACACTGATCAAGGATTTGTACTCTGAGATTGACCGCCTTAAACAAGGTTTCTACTCTCAGCACCCCATTTCTCATTTAACTTTGCTGCAAAAATTCAATGATTTTAAATTTTTTAGGGGAGTATAAATATTTGAAGAAGAGCGAAATTTGTGCTTTATGTACCATGAATTGACCATATACAATTCAGGCACTGCTGCTCATTTTTTTTTGTAATAGTTGCAAACTGGATGGGCTTGTTTACTTTATAATTATAATTTTACAGAACTATATGCTGCAAGAGAAAAGAATGGCATATACATTCCAAAAGACTGCTTTGTGCAAGATGAAGCTTTAAAAAAGGTTAATTCTGTCATCTCAATAACTTTTGATGATTTGATATAGCATTTATATGATTTAACTGAGGTATGATTATTACTGCTGAGATGGATGATGGATTTTTCTGCATTGCAGGCAATGTCAGAGAAATTGGAATGTTTGAAAGCAGAACTGGAATTGAAAGATAAGGTATCAATTCAGTAATTCTAAATTTCTAGCAGTTAATCATTTCTAAATTTGGAGTCAAAGGTCTTGGTTGAAAACAGGAATTTGCTGGGCTACAAGATATTTGCAAATCTCAAAAGTTACAGCATGCAGATCTAAGTGAGAAGCTGGAGAAAACTCAGGCATGGAACAACTCTTCCATGTTCAAAATTTTCGTGGAGATTAACTCTATATTGCCAAAAGACTAGCCCTTTTATGGTTTTTTTTTTCCTTAATTTATTTTTATGTAGAGACAACTAAATGAAAAGGAACACTCGTACGCTGACCTAGAGCAACGCTATAAACAAGCAAATCTAGCTATTAAAGAAAAAGAATATCTGATTTCTAAACTTTTAAAGTGCGGTAGGCAAATATATCTTTCCGAGTACATAAAAAATTAGTTGTATGAATTTTGGCACAATAGTGATATTGAAATGTATGGCATGAATCTTCTCTCTTTTCTCAGAAAAGGTGCTTGTTGAAAATGCTCTTGAGCTTCGATCTGAACTTGAGAGTGCAGTAACAGATGTTTCTGGCCTGTTTTCTAGAATCGGTAGGTGGTATTTCTCATTAAATTTGTTTGTAAAAGTATAAGTAGTAGTAAGGTCCTGTTTTCTTCTTCTCTGATTTGCTGATATCTATGGATTGATCTTCAGAAAGGAAAAAGAAAATTGAGGATGGAAACAAAATTATACTGCAAAGATTTCAATCCCGTTTGAATGAGCAGCTGGGTCTTTTGCACAGCACTGTCTCTTCATCTTTAACACAACAAGGGAATTATCTCAAACAAATGGAAGAGGAAGTGCGGTCATTTGTTTCTGCTAAGACTAAGGTATGCTAAACAGTTGATGCCCAATGAGTTCGCTCTGCTTTCATGAATTTGCAAATTTTATGTAAAATTTCTTTTCTATTATAACTATTTAGATCACGAAAGAACTCCATGAGTGGCTGGAAAGGTTGAAAGATGTGTATAATAATGGTATAAGAAGCATGGATGGAGTTGTAGGTGAACTTAAGGGGAAAACAGAGTCAACTTTTGGAAAACTCAACTCGCAAATATCAATGCATTATTCTGGTCTGGAAGATGTAAGAAATCCTATATATTTTCATAAACTTTTGTCAAAAATTGGTTCTGACTCCCCCCTCCACATGACAGTGTCTAAAAAATATCTCTCAAGATGGAAATCAGTTACTTAATGAGCTTAAAAGTAGCATATCTTTGATGGAAGACAAACTAGTCTCTTTCACAAAGCAGCAACATGAGGTCAGTCGGTAGCTATTGTTGATAACTACCATTTTTCTCTTCCTTCTGGTTTGTAACTTTCTTTAGATTTCTTATCAATAGGGTCGTCTGAGAACTGTGGAAGCTACCAGATCTATCTCCAAGTTAATTGCTAGTTTCTTCAATGATTTAGAAGCTCATTCAGCTAAAGTTAGCAAAATTGTGAAGGAATCAGGAACTATTCGAAGCAAACAATTATATGAGCTTGAAAAGAAATTCGAGGTGGATCCCTTCAGCTTTCTTTTACATAACAGAAGGTAATATATGTGTTGACATTTTGATAAATTTTATATCATGCCCGCAGGAGTGTGCAGCTAATGAGGAAAGGCAATTCCTCATAAAGATTGAAGAAATGATAACTCATTCAAATGCAAGAAAGAAAGAGCTGGTAATGGATCTCCTATTTACATCATTTGGAAAGAAAAATTAGCCTGATTTTATTTTCAGACCTATCATCGTGAAGTTGGCAAGCTTGTTATTTCTTCATATATGTTTGAATAAATCTCAAAATGCAGCAGTTACAATCCATGAAACACAAACAACTTTAAGTACTATAACACTAAATCAATATTAGTATCTTAATAACAGGTCGTATCCAAAAAACACTCATCTGAGTGACCCCAAATGCCATTTTTTTCCTTCAAAACAAACATTACTATTGGATAAACTTCAAAAAATTACCCCCCCCCCCCCCTATTATAATGGCATATTACAAACTCTTAACGTGTGATGATGCAACTTTTCTAAAATGGCATGCTATGTTTGGTTTAAATTACATACATACATACATACATACATACATACATACATACATACCTACCTACCTACCTACCTACCTACATACCTACCGACGTTACGTACATACATACGCACATACATAATATAAATATGTACATAGGTATGTACATACATACATACGTACATGCACACACAAATACACACACACACACACACACACACACAAATACACACACATGCATAAATACATACATACATACATAGATACACACACACACACACACACACACACACACACACACACACACATATGTATATGTGTTAATGCGCGATGATTCAACTTATCTAAAATAATAGATATAGTAATAGTAATAACATTTAAATAGAGCATTAATAAAATCATAATTAATGCAAGAGAGAATGATGAAGCAAACAAAGTCCAACTAAAGTGTAAAGCCAGCCTTTCATATAAGCATGCATTCCCAAACATCATTTAGAAGGAAAGTGTGATACAATATATTTAATAATAACTCATTATTTTGGTTCTTTAGTTGAGTTGTGCTAAAGTTGTATGTTGCTCTTTGGCTCTCTCTCTCTTTCTCTCTCTCTCTCACCACATAAGAGATCGCATGACATTTTGAGACAAATTAATAAATATTTGATGCAAACTTAGAATGTGCTCACTATTCTATTCAAAAGAGCATTTGGACAAAAAGTCATCTTCTACTTAATATGCGAAGCCATTAATAGTGAACTCGTACTTGACATAATTGAGGTCACATAGAACTTAATAACAATTACTTGAGAATTTATTTTCTTCCAACTGATCATTATTACAAAAGCCGATAATGATCATATCAATATCATCTAAGTTGTAATATTAGTCTTATCCCATCTATTTATGATCGTTTTATGAAAATTCCCAGATTCTTGTTTGATTGTTATATAAGATGGCATTTGTATTTTAACAAATCCTTTTTCACAACTTTTTTTTGTTTTCTTCCATTCACCATTTTCCATTGCTAAGCATATACCATGTTAATTATTGACGATCTATTTAATAGAGTATCTTCGACAACCAATTTTATTTGTACATGCTTTATTATTTCTATGTATTATTTATATTTGTTTTTCAATAAAACTATACTTCACTTCTTCCTCAGTTTTCCATAAGATTATCCTAAAATATTTTTCCTTGCCCTCAAAATGGTTATTTCCTTCCTATAATAAATCCATGTAGTATTGCTACTCTAACTCCATTTTTATAGAATAGTTTTATAGTCTATATGGTATTCTCTTCTCGCTTCATAATTGTTGTGCACATCATCAATGACAAATTCCTTTTAATAATAAATCTAAAGTTTTTTTATTTGTTATATAAGATGGCATTGTATTTTAATAAATCCTTTTTCACAACTTTTTTTAGTTTTCTTCCATTCACCATTTTTCATTGCTAAGCATATACCATGTTAATTATTGTCAGCCTATTTAATAGAGTATCTTCGACCACCAATTTTGTTTGAACATGCCTTATTATTTTTATGTGTTATTTATGTTGTTTTTCAATAAGACTATACTTCACTTCTTCCTCAGTATTCCATAAGCTTATCCTATATATTTTCCCTTGCCCTCAAAATGACTATTTCCTTCCTATAATAAATCCATGTAGTATTGCTACTCTAACTCCATTTTTATAGAATAGTTATATAGTCTTTATAGCATTCTCTTCTTGATTCATAATTGTTGTGCACATCATCAATGACAAATTTCTTTTTAATATTAGATCTAAAGATTTTTATTTATCACACTTTAGTATAATGTACTCAATATTTAATTCTACTAAATTTAAGCACCTAAACACTCCTGGAAAAGAATAAATAATAAAAACATCGATATTGTATTTGCGGCTAGTAGATTGCATCTATGAAAAATAATTTAGACCAATTTATTTTGTATGATTGATCCAAAATTTTTAACCTATCACAGTTCAGTGTCTTGTACTCAATGTTTAATTCTACTAATTTTAAGCACATAAATATATAGAAATTCTCAATTGTTCTTTTAGAACTGTTTGCAAATGTTGGTCTTAATTATTTGCCATAGATGCAACCTACTGGCTGGCCACAAATGCATTATCGATTCTTTTATTATTTATCATTTGCCTTGAATGTTTACTTTTTGTAAGGCACGAATTATTATTAAGCAATATGTTTTGGCATGTAGAATGTTGAAATTTATGAATTTATAGCGTACAAATTTTTTTGATTGATTACTCATAGGTTAAAGAAGCAATTTTTGCTCTCCAATCAATGGATGTTGAAAGAACTAGTGCCTTACAAACAGAAGTTTCTTCAACACAAGATTTTACTCACCGCATGAAGGAACAGTGGACCATTTATATGGAAGAAACTGAAAAAAAATACAGTGAAGGTACCAACACAACAGAGATGGAAAAAATTGCCATAGAAGAAGTCTTCCAGGAAGGGTTGGTGTGATTTCACCATAATTCCTTAAGAATAATACAACCACTTGGCTAAATTCTAAAATTTTACTTGAACTTGCAGCAAATCAATAGCAATGTCAGGTTTGCAACAGTTGGAGTTTGCTCACGGTTCTTTGCTAACTTTTGGACAGAAGAATAAATCATCAATGGAATCCCTCCTCAAGTATTACATCTTACCACACATCTAAGAAAAAATGTGTTCGAAAAAAAAATCACTTTTATTTTTTTATTTTTTATTATCAATCTTCTAAATTTTTGCAGGAGTGGAATAGAAGCAAATGATGTGATACACTCTGAATCATCTGCTTCCATGACTACTGCTCTAGAAAAGCTTGATATTGAATGCAAGAGTTTTCAATCATCTATTGATAGTGAGTTCCTTTATACTTGAATTGTAACTTTCAATGATGGGTTGGTTATTTATTAACATGCTCTACATGTAGGCTCATTGAAGCACGATCATAAAACAAGTGAAAACATTGATTCCTTAATTGTTCCATGTTGGGCGGAGTTGAGAGAACTACAAATTGGTCACCATGACAGAACAACGAAGATCACAGAAAATGTAGAGAGTTGTTTGGAGAAAGACTACATGGTAAATGTTCTTGGGGAGCCTAATCAAACTATTGTCTTTTACTTTGCAATTGAAAGACTTGTTTCAAAATAATCTTTGTTTTCTTTTGAAAATCAGGTGGACAAAGAAACTTATTTGATACCAAAAAGAGCAATTAATGTGCTAAGTTTGGCATGTATCGAGGAGTTAAGAACTCCGGCTTTTGAGGAGTTGTTGAAGGCCATTGGTGTAAAGGGAAAAGAATGTTTTGGAACTCAAGAGACTCCTGCACCCCAACTTCGAGATTGTAGAGCTCCTCTGACCATAAAAAATTGATGGCAGAGAATTTGGACTCCTTTGCTATTTTCTTATTGGAAAATATAACTATGTAAAACTTATGCTCAGAAGCTTGAGAGCTATATGATGAATGTCAAACAACCTATCATTATGCATCCATGGTATTAAAGATGGATTGTTGATGGTATGGAGTTTGAAGTGAAACTTTAATCTAATATTGCTATTTTCTGCAAGTATAAAAAATTAGCCAAATTATTCTATATTTTGTTATTTAAAGAGACATACAAATCAGCAAACCTGTACAATAGAATGATTACTTTCACTCTTCATATGCAGATATCAGAGTGCAGGCCCGATTGAAGAGCTCCTCTGACCATAAAAAAATGCTGACAGATAATTTGAACTCCTTTTTTATTTTTTTTTTAAATTGGAAAACTATAAATCTAAAACTTATGATTAGAAGTTTGAGAGGCTATATGATATATGTTGATGCATAGCTATTAAAAAGTTTATGCTATTTAAAGAGGCTATATGATATATGAGAAGTTCTACTAAATACATTAGTTTTCTTTGCATAAATAAAAATAAATTTTTATCTGCTGCTTAATAGGCATTTCATTCTTGTTTGCTCCAATATTATTCGTCATAAGCATAAATTAAATTATTTTCCATGCAAAGCATAAATATTTAATGATGATGATAGCTCTTATATTTAGATGTTATGCAATAAATTATATAAAAGATAAAAATAAATTTCAGAGGTACAACAGTATCCAGCTCAAAAAAAGTCTAGTTCGTTAAAAAGAAGATGATGGAGTGCTGCATGGTATTTTTTTTCCTCTCCAAAATTTCTTTTATTATCATTTATTTTTTATTTGTTTGGTTTTTAACTATAGACCGCGCTAAAATCATCGTAATATACAAGAGTTTAAAATGTAAATAAATTAAAATGGTTTATTTTTTTAAATTCAAATTAAAAATATAAAATAATAAAAAAAAGTGTTGCACGACCGAAAATTCACAAGGGTAGAGTTATATTTTGACATCTTAGTGTTATGCAAAGATCCTCACACACGTTGAGAAATCATGGAAGAGAATAAACCACATGACCTAGCTCAATTAAAGTAATGCACAATGTGGTTATAAGTGCAATGATACACCGTTCTCTCTTGTTAAGGAGAATGTGGTTACATTCTTACACTAAAAGTTATATTTATTTTTAAATAACACAAACAAAATAAATACAAGTCTTAGACACAACATATGTATTTTAACTATAATGATTGGAAGTAGTGGTAACCAGCAGTTGGCAGAGAAATGAGGTGGGGTCTATAGTGATCGATGGTAGTTGATGGGCGGTGGTCGACGGAGGCCAACGGGCGACGGTTGACGGTAGCCAATGGTCGATGGTCGACGGTGGCTGACCGGTGGTGGTCAGTGGCTACGGAGGCCGATGGTTACTCAACGGGTCTTGTCTCGACAATAGACTTTGAAATTCAACTTATTCTTCTCTCCTTCCCTCTCAAAGTTAAGAGAGAGCCTATTTATAGTCATTTGGGAGAGACATTTTGTTCTTTTGATGCATAACTTCCCTAACCACTCAATTAGATGATCACTGTTGATTTCCTTGATCGTAGATGATTCTTTAATGATTTGAGCACTAAAATCACCACAAAAATTAGCAAACTTAGGCTCATTGGATTCCTTTCGTCGAAATATTTGATTTGGCCTTGAATATGTCAAATTTGAAAGGTTATTTGACCATTCAATTGGTGCTTTTTTTAGAAAAAGATGTTCAACATAGGTGGGTGAGTTATTTTGATAAACTTTTTAATGAAGTTTCTGAAAATACAATCGACCTTAGTGATCTTAATATCGTTAATAATAATGAAACGTTTCATTTTTACCGTCACATTAGTAAAAAAAAAGAAGTTGATGAGGCTTTAAAAAAAACCAAGGGTGTAAAGTCTGTAGGATCTGATGATGTACCAATTGAAGTGTAGAAATATCTAGGAGATTTGGGAGTTTCTTAGCTTACTAAACTTTTTAATATTATTTTAAAAACTAAAAAGATGCATGAGGAGTGGAGGAAGAGTATTTTGATTCTCATTTTTAAGAATAAGGGGGATGCACTAGGGTGTGCAAATTATAGAGGATTAAATTGATGTGTCATACTTTCAAATTATGGGAGAGAGTAACTGAACATAGTTTAAGATGTATTACCAAGATTTCTCATAATCAATTTGGATTTATGTTGAGCAGGTCTGCTATGGAAGTTATACATTTATTGAGAGGCTTGATGGAGAAGTACATATATTATAAGGAGGATCTACATTTGATTTTTATTGATTTAGAAAAAGCTTACGATAAAGTTCCAAGAGATTTCCTTTGGAGAGTCCTTGAGAAGAAAAGTGTTGATATGACTTATATTCAACCCATTAAGATATGTATAATAGAGTTGTTACTTGTGTTGGAATTGAAGAAGGATTGACCAAATATTTTCCTATTTGTGTTGGTTTACATCAGAGATCGACTTTAAGCCCATATCCTTTTGCTTTAGTTATGGATGATCTTAATGGACATTTACAAGAGGATATACCTTGGTGTATGCTTTTTGTTGATGATATCATTCTTGTAGACAAGACTAGAGAAAAAGCCCAGGAAAAACTTGAGTTATGTAGGTCTACATTGGAGTTTAAAGGCCTTCGTTTGAGTAGAACTAAAACTGAATACATGGAATGAAATTTTACTATTAGCAGCATTAGTGACGAAGTGTAACTTTGGGTGATCAAATTATTAAAAGATGTGAACAGTTTAGATATCTCGAGTCTATTGTTCAAAGCGATGGTAATATAAATGAGGATGTTAATAGTAGAATTCAAGTTGGTTGGTTGAAGTAGAAGAATGCTTCGGGCCTATTGTGCGATAAGAAATTATCACTTAGATTAAAAAGAAAATTTTATAAGATGGTGGTGAGACCTGCAATGATCTATGGTGCTAAATGTTGGCCTTTAAAAGATAAACATAATACTAAGTTAAGTGTTGCCGAGATGAGAATGATTAGATGGATGAGTGGCTTTACACTTAGAGACAAAAATGTGAAATGAATATATCCGTGATAGGGTTGGTGTAACTCAAGTGACGGATAAAATTAGAGAGATTCGCCGTAGATGGTTTGGTCACATTAAACGTCGACCATCTAATGATCCAATTAGGAGAGTAGATGTTTTGGATTCGACTTATGTTAAGAAAGGCAGAGGTAGACCTAGGAAGATTTGGGCTTATTACATAAAAAATGATCTTAATTTATTATAATTAAATGAAAATATGACACTAAATAGGATGCAATGGAGAAAAAGGATTCATGTAGCCGATCCCACTTAGTGGGATTAAGGCTTTGTTGTTGTTGTTGTTGTTGTTGTATTTGACCATTCAATTGAACCTGAATTGGACCAAATTTGGTGTCATCGAGTTTATTTTGTTGATACGATCATTTTGAATAGAAGCTTGCTAACATCGAGGCCCATATGATTTTAAATTTGAATTTAAAAAATCTTTTATAAAATGTACATCGAGATTAATTCTTGATAAAGATTTATTGATGACACAATAATAAAATAAAACCAGTCCCAAATGGTGCTTATTTTAGATCAATTTTAACTTTTTGTTATTTTTGTATTTTTTAAATCATATTTATTTTTTTAATTTTTACATATTTTGATTTTTTAATTCTAAGAAAATAACATAATTTTGAAAGCACTTAAAATAGCTTTTGGTTTTTATACATGAAAAATATGTTAGCACTGATCTTAAAATGATTTAATGGTTCAGAAGGGAAGAGTAAGGCGAAGGATGGCACACAACTAGGAGATCATGTGTCCCACTTGGCCAATCTAGGAAGCCATACAAGCAACCATGCCAAAACCATCCGGCCAATGAGGTAAATAAAAAGATGATTGATGATCCAAGCACGAGGCATCAGTCAAAAATGAGACAAAGGTGCGTACGAGACAACCACAAAATGGAAGACAAACCAATGCGACAACCTACCCTTTAGTAGAGCTAATCCTTAGAAAGATCCAATTTCACATTATCTACAACCATCTCATGGATGCCCCTAAAGCTCATCACCATGGATCAAGGATTGATAGCTAGTCTAGATCAACCAACCAATACATATCGATCAAGCTCAATCGACCGCATTGATCCCATCAACCTGAAGCTACCAAGCTTAGCTGACCATGTCATAAAGTAACCAAATGACAAGCATATTAACATGAGTCAATTTTACATGATTTCACCTGCTTTTTATCCTACTTTTTATATGTTTTTTGACCTAATTATCACGATTTTACACTTGTAGAAGGTTTTTATTGATGTTGTACAGGTTACAGGTGATGAATATGAGTATTTTTGAATGAGAAAACTAAGACAAAAGTGGTCACAAGTGGCATGACCATGAATGAAAAAGAAGTGGCCACACTATCATATTGTCACCAGCAGTGCAAACATGCCAACATTTTAGAGGGAAGACGTGACCACACCGAGAACAAGCATGACCACCTTGCTTGCTCCAGAAGTCTAGCATAACTACGCCACAATTCAGGCTTACCACACAAATGGAGTAGGAACCCATTTTTGCAAGAACTTTTAATGTCAAATTCGTAAATTTGGCTATAAAAGCGCACCTTCAAGGCATCTAAAGGATGAGGAGAGAAGTCAAGAGGGTTGGAGAGCAAAGTCAGGGTTTTGGAGAGCTTCTTCCTTAGGTTTTCTGTTCCTTTCTCTTGGTTGAGTTCCTAAGGGTTTTCCTTACCTATTTCTTTGTATTTTCTTATATATTTTGAGAGTTTTTTTGTATAAGAAAGGGTTTGTTGCTGTGGAAGTGGAATTGAATTATTTATTTAAGTTTTTATCTTTTAGTCTTAACGTGCAACATTGACTTTGATGGAATGTTTTTCTAGTTTTTTTCTATCATATGGCTAAATTTACTTTCACACCTTTGTGATTCATGAGAAGTGATTTTTGTGATTTTCTCAGATGATTTATTTGCCTGTATCATTTTCCTGAGGAATCAGGGTTTATAGTTGTTCTGTTAACCATAGAAATTTAATTTACTCCTCAAATGATGAATGTTAACATATTTAGTGATTTGTGATTCCTGCCCCTGACATAGAGGAGGAACAAATAGTTAACTATAAAAGCTGGGTAAGAATAAACATATCCTATTCGAGATTTAAAGCCTAAAAAGGGGATCCGTAAAAATATGTAGGATGTGATGAGGATTGAAAAAGCCTCAACTTCATGGATTCTAGCCTTCTTTTGACCTAGGAATAAGCATAAGGAGAACTTTTTATTCCTGCTGATAACTATCATGTAGGAGAAGGTTTAGGAAGATCATGAACCACCACATTACCTAAATCATAGGGGTGCAAGTCTCGTTTCCCTTAAACAACAATAAGATTTATCTACCACCAATTTATGTGTTTTCTAACCTCATTTTCTAAAAACTATTAGTTGACATAAATTAGCGGCCTTCTGATAGGTTAAACCCATAAAAATTATCTAGGGTGCAAGATATTGATGTCTTAACTTTCTTGATAATATTTGAATATGCAAAAAAAAAAACTAAATTACCAAACTAATTTCTAAACTGCAATGTAAATTTACTAATTCTAAATAAAGCTTTACTATTTTTATAACGAAAGATCTAAATTTTGAGAAAGTATCCTTTCCCTTTGCAATGAGTTTATGGTTTGTGAAAGATATAGATTGTTAGTAATTGTATTGTACTAAATACGAGCATTCCTATTCTTTACCCTCTGCCGAGTGCATAAAGAACATTGGCTAATCCTATGTTTGGTCCCTAAATTCGTGGTTAGGTTGAGAGGAAACTGTCTCCACTCAAGAGCTTCCACTTCCCCCTCTCCTGAGGGCTAACTCTCACTTTAGTTTCCAAATAATAAGAACGAATTGGAGATTTTACTCTGTCACACTTAAAATCTTCAATTATATGCCCAACAAAGTATTTTTCATTATTTATTTGCAATCAAACTTATGGACTATATTCTCATCCATAAAATTGAATGTGATATCTACTTTGCTGTAGAACTCATAGTCCTTTTGAATCTCATGTTTCATAACAAATTTTAACATTTCAATTGGCCAGATCGAAAAGTAAATGAAGAATGAAGTGTAAAATCATAGCAAGTATTTATCATTTAAATAAAGCATATTGAATCTATCTCTTCATTTTACCATGTCTCATTACAAGGAGAAAAACAAAGAAATCTACTCAGAATTCATAAGGAATGTACAAGAATGCATGAATTTTATATATAAAATGCAGTTCATAACATAACTTATCTGTAACTCTTCCCCAAAGTAAATCCCTTGAATTTCCTTTGATTCTCTTTCTCTTCTTAAAACAACACTCAAAACTCACTCAAAACAAGACTCCACAAGACTCTCTAACTCTCAGAAAACTAACGACTCTTTAACGACTTACACACACTCAACTCTTCCCAACTCCCTCTAACACACTCAAATCTTCCCAAATCCCTCTCTATTTGGGGGGGGGGTAGACTTCTAATATAGTGTAGGGACGAGTTTCCCAAGAGGTGCCGCGAAAATCCCTTCTAAAAGTGTTTGAATACATCAAATCTGGAACAAAACGCAGGTAATTGCTATAGGCGATGTCGACGCCTAGCCACGAATTAATTTCTAAACTCTCAGTCAAATGGCGTCGTCACAGCCCATCCTGGTGCCATTGGCACCAGCTCATGTTTTTAGACTTGTGTTATCTATATGAGGGCGCCGTCGGTGCCCAGAGCCCAATTTTTCAAAAATCGCCTTTTTGACTCTAAATTTATTCATTTTTGCTTCCTTTTACTCCAAATGCCTAAAATTAACATACCTACAATAAACATGAAAAATACCATTCTTTAAAGCGCAATATCACCAAAAATGAGTATAAAATATAGGTGAAAAATCAAACATTTTTTTGGTGCATCAAAATGCCCAAAACTTAACCGTTACTCGTCCTCAAGTAAATCTTTCACTACATAAGAATTATGACTTAAGGAAGTGAATTTAACTTCATAATTGTTATAACTTTTTATTTATAAATATAATAACAAGACCTTTTAAGTCAATTTTAATAATTTAAGTCAAACTATAGGTAAGATATTTAATAATCAAGTTTAAGAGTTCTAGTTCTCTATTCATTTAAAAAATAAGTGCAATTTGTCATATTAATAACCCTAAGAAAAATCATAGGAAAAAGAAGTTTCATGAAAACTATACTAATAAAGCCACTAACACATTAATATAAGTTCAGAAATGTGATTAAGTTTTTTCCATTAGGTTAATTCAAGTGAAGCCAATTTTTGATTAGGCATCTCATCAAGCTTCTCCTCAAATCTTTTTTTTTTTAAATTTTTTTATATGTATGGATTGTTTTTCAATTCTTTCTTTTCTTTTTTCTTTACTTGTTTTTTATATATATGTGAGGATTACTATATTTCGATAACCTTTAATATTTTGAACTTCACAATTCTCTTCCTAAAGTTATAACTCATTACATTTCTTTCTTTATGCATAAATATTAGTATATACATTACTTTATAAAGTTGTAATCCTTTCTTCTTACATGAAATCCTAAGACTCTTAACATTTCAAAAATACCATTTTATTTACTTTAAATAGCAAACTATAGTCTTATACTCTTATACTAAATATTTTAACCCTAAAAGTTAACTTTCATTATTAAAACATAATTCCAAAGTCTACTAAAATATTTAAATAAAATAAAAAATATAACTTTCTAAAGTCAAATTCTTACCAAAAATCATATTAAAAATAGTTTTTAAAATAGATAGTTTATTTGAGGACAAATAAAGTTTAGCTTTTCTTTCCCCACAAAATTAATTTTTTAAAATTATATTACTTTAGAAATATAAAGTTAGGAATAAAGAACAAAAAATACTAACCTGTATGTACTGATGTTGGCCATTTGAAAGTCTCGATTTTATTTAAATATAAAATACATAAAATTTTGGAAAAATATCATTTTAAATTTGAAAATATGAAATCAAATTGATCTCATATATGCAATAGTTTATATAATCAAACACTACACCAAAAGCTATGTATATATCCCAAAGAATAGATACACTGCTTGGCGGAGTGACTTGATTACAATAACAACAACAACAAAGCCTTAATCCCACTAAGTGGGGTCGGCTACATGAATCCTTTTTCTCCATTGCGTCCTATTTAGTTTCAAATTTTCGTTTAATTCTAATAAATTAAGATCATTTTTTATGCAATAAGCCCAAGTTTTCCTAGGTCTCGCTCTCGCCTTTCTTAACATAAGTTGTATTTAAAACATCTACTCTCCTAATCGGATCATCGTAGTGGTCGACGTCTAATGTGACCAAACCATCTAAGGCGACTCTCTCTAATTTTATCCGTCACCGGTGCAACTCCAACCCTTTTACGGATATATTCATTTCGCATTTTGTCTCTAAGTGTAAAGCCACTCATCCACCTAATCATTCTCATCTCGGCAACACTTAACTTAACATTATGCTTCTCTTTTAAAGGCCAACATTCAAGCACCATAGAGCATCGAAGGTCTCACCACCATCTTATAAAATTTTCCTTTCAGCCTAAGCGGTACTTTTCTATCACACAATAAAGCCGTACGCATTCCTCCACTTCAACCAACCAACCCGAATTCTACTATTAACATCCCCATCTATATCACCATCGCTTTGAACAATGGACCCGAGATATCTAAATCGTTCACACCTTTTAATAATTTGATCACCCAAAGTTACACTCGTTGTCACTAGACCTACTATTACTAAAATTACATTCCATGTATTCAGTTTTAGTTCTACTCAAACGAAGACCTTTAGACTCCAACGTAGACCTCCATAATTCAAGTTTTCCCTGGACTTTTTTCTCTTGTCTTATCCACAAGGAAGATATCATCAGCAAAAAGCATACACCAAGGTACATCCTCTTGTAAATGCCCAGAAAGACCATCCATAAATAAAGCAAAAAGATATGGGCTTAAAGCCGATCCTTGATGTAAACCAACGTAAATAGTAAAATACTTGGTCAATCCTCCTTCGGCTCGAACACATGTAACGACTCTAGCATACATATCTTTAATGACTTGAATATAAGTCATATCAACACCTTTCTTCTCAAGGACTCTCCAAAGAACATCTTTAGGAATCTTATCGTAAGCTTTTTCTAAATCAATAAAAATCAAATGTAGATCCTCCTTATTATCTCTGTACTTCTCCATCAAACCTCTCAATAAATATATAGCTTCCATGGTAGACTCGCTCGACATAAATCCAAATCGATTATGAGAAATCTTTGTAATACGTCTTAACCTATGTTCAATTACCCTCTCCCATAATTTTAAAGTATGACACATCAATTTAATTCCTCTATAATTTGCACACTCTTGTGCATCTCCTTTATTCTTAAAAATGGGGACCAAAATGCTCTTTCTCCACTCCTCGGCATCCTTTTAGTTTTTAAAATAATATTAAAAACTTTAGTAAGCCAGAAACCCCCAAATCACCTAAACATTTCCACACTTCAATCGGGATATCATCGAGTCCTACGTACTTTCCCCCTTGGTTTTCTTTAAAGCCTCATCAACTTCTTTTTTACTAATGCGACGGTAAAAATGAAAAGTTTTATTATTATTAACGATATTAAGATCACTAAGGTCAATCGTACTTTCAACATCATCATTAAAAAGTTTATCAAAATAACTCACCCACCTATGTCGAATATCTTTTTCTAAGAAAAGCACTTTTCGATTTTCATCTTTAATACATTTTACTTGAGTTAAATCTTTACATTTCTTTTCTCTTTGTTCGCTAGTTTATACATATATTTTTCACCTTCCTTAGTATCTAACATGTTATAAAGATCACTAAAAGCGAACTTTTAGCGTCACGTATTATTCTTTTACACTCCCCGATGGCCGTTTTATATTTTTCCCGCTCTCTACGCTTTTACATTTAAACCAATTTTTATAGCACAACTTCTTATATTTTATCTTTTCTTGCACATTATTATTCCACCACCAACTATTTTTATTTATAGAAACTTTTTCTTTTGATTCTCCAAGTACATCTTTAGCCACTTGTTTAATAAGTATTAGTTAATATTTCCCACATAACATTCGCGTCTTTATGAACATCCCAAATATTTAAATCTTGAATTTTACTCATAAAAATAATTTTATTTGTGTCTTTTAGGTGCCCCCATCTTATTCTACGATGTCGAATCCTAGTATTCTTTATTTTACAACTCTTCATCTTAAAATCTAGAACTAATAATCGATGTCGGGTACTTAATCGCTCACTTGGAATAACCTTACAATCCTTACAATCTCGACGATCTCTTCTTCTCATAAGAAAATAATCAATTTGTGTTTTATTAGATCCATTCTTATAAGTAATAAGATGCTCATCTCTTTTCTTGAATAAAGTATTAGTAATAATCATATCATACGCTAAAGCAAAATCTAAAATGGCTCTACCTTCTTCATTAATCGCTCCATAACCGTAGCCACCATGAATATTTCGAAATCTTCTACCACTCTACCGACATGTCCATTTAAATCTCCTCCAATAAAAATTTTTTCTTCAAGGGGTATCAAGTGTATTAAGTCTTCTAGATCATTCCATAATTTATCTTTAGAGCCTATATCTAAACCAACTTGAGGAGCATAAGCACTTATAATATTAAAAATCTTAGTATCAATAATAATCTTAAGTGCTATAATTCTATCTCCAACTCTATTAATTTTGACAACATTATCTTTCAAACTCTTATCTATAATTACACCTACACCATTTCTAGTACGACTCTTACCGTAATACCATAATTTAAAACCTAAGTTATCAATCTCCTTAGCTTTTTCTCCAACCCATTTAGTTTCTCGAATACATAGGATATTTATCTTTCTATGGATCATAATATCAACCAATTCCATTAGTTTACCATTGAGAGTACCTATATTCCAGGATCCTATCCTAATACTAAGTATCATGGACTAACTTCTTTAACCGCATCCGTCCGTAATGTGGGAACCCTCGCTTACTTCGACACTATACCCGGCGCCGTGTAGCGGCCCTCGCACACTTTCCACCGTATTCACGCCATACAGCCGCGTCGCTTCCTGTGGGACGCCCTAGCACTTACACAATGATCAAAAGGATTCAAGTCATGAATTTTTTTTCGACAAGTTTTACGCTGGCTGTCGACTACCTAACGCAACCCTCCACTTTTCACATCCGGGCTTGGGACCGGCAACGGCAGTGTTGTTATAAGAGCAAGCCTCTCTAGTTAATTACATCTTAGATAACCAAAGTCACCTAAGAAAAATCTCAATTTAGATTAATAAATAATATTCTCATGACTTCAAAAGGGTAAGATTTTCCAAAAGAGTGTGTGGTAGTAAGAATTCTAATAGGCGAGTGGCTCAAGTTTCAGAACAGTTATTGTAGGAATCTGAAGGAATGAAAGCTAGATGAAGTTAACTGCCCAACTATTTATGGTTTGGTTTCAATTCGAGGTAATTATTTGATGTTTCATCTTGTCAATTTTTATTAATTAGGACTTACATTCACTTGATGCCGATCATGTCAATATCCTAGAAGATGGGGGGATTTATATCATATCAGATGATAATCTTAGAGTCCTAAGACGAGTTTAGGGCTTATACTGCACTAGATGCAAATACCTAAAAGATAAAGTGAGGATTTATGTCTGCATTAGGCAAACTACCTTGAATTCCTATGACTTATTGTTAATTTATAAGGAATTTTGTCGTTGAATATGGTCCTGCTGCCCACATTGTTTGCTCTAAGTTATTTGCCATAGCAGGTCTAATTTTAGAAGTGTCAACTGAAGAGAAAAGAGAAGTGTCGTGTTTTGGAAATGTTTAAATTGAGGTGTCTTAATGTTTTATTAAGGGGGGAGTTTAAGTTGATTATAGTGACACTGGTTAGAATCCCAAGGTTCTCTCATTCCGGCACCACTGCTTTCTTTGAATTCACTTAGTCTAGATGAATTTACTAAACCCAACTGAATGAGTTCCATAATTTCATCCAGACCGTAGGAAATCTCATTAGCAACCATAGGTTACTTCCTCCGATGGTTTTCCGATCATCTAAAGAGACATTTTAATTTAGTTACAATTGAGATTTTGTTTTATTTGTGATTAAATTTTGAGTTGTCTTATATTTTGATTGTTGTGATGGTAAATTTTATCTTTATTTTATTTAAATTTTAATTTTTGGTCTTGGTTTTGTGGATATCCAAAAATTTTTAGTTTTGACATGTAGGGTGACATTGTTGTTTATCATGTAAATTTATAAGCAGGAAGTATAGTCAAGTAAATGTGGGAAAAGAAAATACTGATAAAACTGGAAAAGTGTACCAGCCATCATCTTGCACTCCAACTGAAAGTTTAACATCTGCAGCACTCATGTATGTATAATCCGTAGGAAATTGAAATTGCATGTCAGAAAATAGGGAAAATAGGGCTAAAGTGCACTTACCAAATCCTATGTCATAACTTGGTGGGTTCTTATCAGCTCATCTATGAGAATGATTTCATCAAGCAAACCATAATAAGCTCAAGTGCCCTCCAACGTGTCCAAAGGATTATTAAAAGGACTCGGGTAATACCCTAGACATTTCACGACCCCTCGAATCGTCTCAAGTTCATTTATACTTATTATGTTGCTAAGTGATTCATCCAATCCATACCCTCATGCTCAATGGACCTTTGATGTTTTAATTATCCCTTTAAGTGGAGTAATCATCACTTGATATTTCATTTATGAATTATGTGAGTGGGACCCTTAGGGGTAGATTGATTTACTAAGGGATTTAGCCAAATGTAAACCTAAAGTTCTAGTAGTGTTTCAAGAATGTTTGTGATTAATTATATTGTCTTTTCTAAATCTTATTAAGTAATTTGAATTAAGCTTAGTTCACTACAAAGCCCTTAAGACCTATTGGTAAATTTGTAACTTTTAAAAAATGTTAAGTTATGTGATCTTAATCCTTATCAAAATATTGAATTATCATTTAAACACGAATTAGGGGTATTAAATCGATGAATTATTAACTTCCAAAGTCAATCCCCTAACCCAATGATCATTTAATTATGATTATCTTCCAAATTAATATAATTAAAGAAATTACAAATTTATCCCTTTTGTGACAAAGGTGAGATCAATTTCTAACATTTATCCCTTTGTGTTTCAATCATTTGGACTAACAACTTATGATCATTAATTACCCATTTTACCCTTTGATTAGGCCTAAATATTAATTAAAGATTAAATTCTTTAATTATCATTTTGCCCTTTAAAGCCTTATCACTTCATAATTCATTAAATTAAACTCAAATGTCTTTGAAATTTTTATATTACCCCTCTCATGGGTCAATTAAAACATCAGAGAGAAAATATGATTTTTTTTATTTTAATTTAATTTATATAATTATTTTGATGTAAAAATATGGATTTTCATAGTAAATTTAATAACTTAATCAAGATAAAGCTTCTGCCTTTAGAAAAAATATCAGAGGTTGACCAAGGTTAGAGGACCAAATGGATTAATTTTCATGATTTTTAAGTTTTAATTTAATTATTATAATTATTATTGAATTTGGGTATTAATTAAATATAAAATACATTTTAACTTGAAAATTAAGTTTTATAATTTTTCTAAGTCTCCCTGAGTTCAAGAAATCCATAGAAATAAGTTTATTTTTTTATTTATATTTTAATTTTTATAATTATTTTAGTGAAATATTAGAGAAATGCATTTTTAACCTTTAAAAATTGTTTTAAGTCTTTAAAAATTAATATCTTTATTTAGAAAATTAGAAAAATTATTTTAATTGCTCCCAAGTGATTAGGAAGCCAAATGCGACATTTTGATATGTTTTTACAATTTTATAATTTTTAATAAATTTTTGATTAATTAAATATTTAAAAATAGCTTAAAAATGAAATATTTATTTTAATTCCAATTTTGTTTTTCATAGGTTCCTCTGGTCACAGTGAACTCCCAAAACCAATTTGGTACTTTTTTAAGTTGTATTTTAATTGTTATAATTATTTTAATGCCAAAAATGTCTTTTCACTTAGAAAATCTAATTAGGGACCAAATCAATTACAATTGACTTCAAATTTTTATGAGAAGTTCCCCTGACCTAAATTATAGTGGAGAATGATTTTTATGCCATTTAAATTTATATTTAGTCAAATTTATTTTTCTTTTGTTTTATGGGTTTGATGACAATTAGGGTTATTCTTAATGATTTAAACCAAGTTTATATTTTTCCTAGGGTCCTCTGATCACAGCGAACCTATAAAGTAAATTTTATAATTTTCTGATTAATATACTAATTATTAAAATTTTTATATTAAAACAGGGACCAATGACTTGTAAATTAGGATTCTTCGTCCAGAGATGCCCCATAACATTAGAAAAATTAGAGGAGAACCCTAATGATCGAGGGAACAAAACCCCCAAAGTCTTATGTGGTGAATTGTGTGTGAAATTTTGTTCCCTAAATATGATTTAATATATTTAATTAATTAAAAATAGAATAAATGACAAAATATATTGTTTTTTATTTCACAATATTTTCCTCTGTTTACTAAGCATTAAAATATTTTTATTTTATTTTTATGATTTTTCTACACTAAGTTATAAATTTTCTGAGGTGGACTGATTTAATTAAATTATTAAAATCCCTAATTTCCTACTTATCCGCATCAGCCTCGTATGTGTTGAAAGCACACGTGTCTTCGCGTTATTGGACGCTGCCATTTGACTCAGCACTGACTGGGCTCTACGTTCAAGCACCAAAGCTCTGTCCAACCACATTTGGGCCCTCCATTTATTAAATGTGTGATCTAATGGCTGAGAGTTTTCATCCCCAACTAGTTCTTCCCGCAGACCGTCTACACGAAATCCTTAAGATCTTATCCTAGACTCAACCAAATCAACTCGGGTTTGTTCATACGGTGTCATCTAACCTAGATGAGCATATCTATATGGTTAATCCACCATAAAATCATGGAGAATCAAATTAAGCTCTAGAGGGGATGAGAGTTCAATACCATGATCTGAGATGGGAAGCCTCAATCAGAATGGTTCTACTCCTTCGTGGTGACCTCGTAAAGCTCCAGCAAACAGCAATTCAAGCTCTCCTTGGGCCCAGGTATGGACTTGATCAGATCCGATTTGGGGGGTTGATCAAAGTCTAGGCTACGGCTCTCTGTGATGGGGCTTTTGTGGGGGATCAAGTTTGTCTGTTGTGGGGATGGTGTGGGCAAAGTTAATTTGAATTTGGTTCATCATGGAGCTGTTGTGAATGGTGTCCTGTTCTCGGCTAGAATTTGGGATGGGAAATTGGGCTCATGAAGTGGCAGAGGTGGCTGATCCACCTTATAATTAACTAAAATTTTTTATTATTTTTAATTAATATTTTAAGGATATTACGCTTTAATGAAAAGTATTTTTTATGTTTTGGTTGCAGGTACAAGAAAATGAGTTTATGAAGAAAAAGAGTAAAAAAAGGAGAAAAATAAGCAAAAATGAGCCTAGTGAAGAAAAGAGGAAAAAAGGACAGATTCCGGTGCCTAGGCACCAGACACAGCAGTGGAATCTAGAGAATTCTTAGACGGTTTTGTGACGGTTATTTATGCTTCAGAAGGAATTGATCGCTGAAAATTTTATTAAGAAATTCATACCTATTTTTGATGAAATTGCACTTTAAAGAAAGGTATTTTCTTTATTTTATTGCAGGAATGGAGAATTTAGGTGATAAAAGCAAAAATCATAAAAAGGAGCGAATTTGGAGCAAAAAGGAAGAAAATAATGAAATTTGTGTTGAGTCGCCGACGGCGAGATCGAGCCCGCCGACGGTGAGGCTACGAGGAGACATTTCTGAAGGAATTATAACTGTCTCGCTGACAGTGAGCCCGATCCCGCTGACAGTGAGCTAGCGCGGTTTGAGATCTTCTAGAAGCCTAGCCGAAAGCGAGGTAGTTCGTCGCCGACGGCGAGCTAGTTCAAATGGCTCTGATACATTGAACTCGGACACCTTTTGAAGGGATGCTTACACACCTCTTGGTCCTTTGCTCACCTCCATATAAAGAAGCCGAAATTAAGTCTTTAGTGTCCAGTTTGTGTCCGTTTGTGTCGGTTGAGCTTTTGTGTCTTAGTGTGTGTCTTAGAGAGTCCTTGAGTGTTATAAGTGAGTATTTAGTGAGTTAGTGAGTTTTTAGTGAGTTTCGTTGTCTTGGAAGGAAGAGTCGAAGAGGCTGCGAGGAGTCCGCTTAGGGATAAATTGAGATAAGTATTTGTATTTATTATTTTTAACTTTAAATGAAATTCATGCTTAGTTTAGTTTCCATGCATTCGAGTAGTTTATTTAGTCTTTCTCCTCGTTTATGAAATTAAGTGACTTGATGAAATTAAAATAGAGATACTTTTATATATTAATAAATTGTGATAATTTTTACTTAAAACTTAATTTACTTTTCAAACTGGCCATTTGATTTGTTAAAATATGTTGATGATCAACTATAGTAAAAATTACATCGATATTCGGGAATTCAAAAGCCTTGGAAGGAAGGTGCAAATAAATAGGGAAATAATATCATCTGGGCGTAGATTTGAGCATTTTAGTGTGACGGACTAAAATATTCAATTTGGTCCTATTGTTTGAGAGCTGAAGTGTAGATGTTAGCCCTCGGGCGAGGGGAATGTGGGAGCTACGAAGTGGCGGTCGGTATCCTCCCGAGCTTAGCCGCGATTCGATAATCAAACATAGGATTAGTCAATATTCTTTACACTGGACCAAAGAGTAAAGAATAGGAATGCTCCTATTTGTCACAATACCTTAACATTATCTATTTAAATTCATCAATCACTTAAATTTCTAAACAAGGGGAAAGATACTTTTTACGAATAGTTAAGACTTATTTAGCAATTAGTTTTATTTCCTGCACTTTCAATTTGTATTAATTTTCTACTTAGTTAATTTATCTAATTAAAATACTTAGTTTACTTTATTGTGCTTAAATTAAGAATTCCAAATTTTCGTATATTATTATTATTATTATTACTATTATTATTATTTTTATTTTAAAATTAGTTGTTATTTAATTTTCTCTTTCCCTGTGGAATCGATAACCAGGACTCCACTAGAGCCCTGTATTACTTGATAAGATACGTATACTTGCGTAGCATCCACAACATAAACAATTACAATTCTATACATATAATATAACGGGGTCGAGTTTTTGGCGTCGTTGCAATCAAATTAAAAATATCATAATATAAAATTGTGGGTCAAGTTTTTGGCGCCGTTGCTAGGGAAAGTAAGAAAAATTTACTAAAGTAACGGACTATTTTAAAATAATCATAATAAATAAATTAATATCTATTCAAAAATTGTATGCGCAAATTTGGACACGAAAAATTAATACCTTACGATTCGAATTAGAGCGTACAATTAAAAGAATTAGAAAACAAAAGAAACAAATTATAAATTTAACACAAATGGCGAATATTCCTGAAATTCAAAATATGAACCAACAAAGACCATTAAGAGATTATGCCAACCCTACATCGGATGAAATTCATTTAACTATTCAAAACCCTGATGTAGCTGTTAATTCATTTGAACTTAAACCTGCAATTATCCAAATGGTACAAAACAATCAATTTAGTGGTTCACCTACTGAAGATCCTAACTTACATCTTGCTAGTTTTCTAGAACTTTGTGCTACTTTTAAATATCAAGGAGTATCTGACGATGCTTATAAGACTTAGACTTTTTCCTTTTTCATTAAGGGATAAGGCTAAAATGTGGTTGAATTCGTTAGCACTTTGGATCTATTAAAACTTGGGGAGAATTATCACAAAAATTTCTATCCAAATATTTTCCACCATCTAAAACTGCTAAGTTTAGAAATGATATAACTTCTTTTTGTCGGTTAGATGGAGAATCAATATATGAATCTTGGGAGAGATTTAAGGAACTTCTTAGGAAATGCCCACATCATGCGCTACCGGATTGGTCGATTATTCAAACCTTTTATAATGGATTAGTAGGATCTTTAAGATCAATCATCGATCTTTCTTCTTGGAGGTTCATTAATGTCTAAACCATTTGATGAAGCTTATGCACTAATCGAAGAAATGACAACAAATAATTTCCAATGGCCTGCTGATAGAGTAAATCCGAAAAAAATAGCCAACATTTATGAAAACGATGCAATATCTATGTTAGCTTCTCAAATTGCTGCTATATCTAAGAAATTAGATCATTTTGGAATGAACTACTCTCCTACTTTAGAAGAAAACTCATCTGGACAAATCATAGAATCTCAATCTAATTATGAAACTTTAAATGCTTATTAATAATAGAACTAATAACCCTTATTCAAACTATTATAATCCTGGTTGGAAAACTCATCCAAATTTTAATTGGAATAACACATCTAATCAACAATGGATGAATCAACCTAATCAAGCAAATCCAAACTATAAACCTAATTACCCACTTGGATTTAATAACAATAACCCTCAATTTAAAGATAAGAAATTATCTATGGATGAATTAATTTTGAATATGGGTCATCAACTACAAAATCAAGGAAATCAACTACAAATTCAAGGAAATCAATTGCAAATTCAAGGAACATCTATTAAAAATATCGAAACTCAACTTGGACATATTACTATCTTGCGTTAAATAATAGAATACTCGGAACTTTTCCTAGTAATGTAGAAATAAATCCTAAAGATCAAGGAAAAGAACAAATTAAAGCAATACAACTAAGGAGTGGAAAAGAATTAGAACCTCAAATTCAAAAAGAACTTGAAAGCCGAAAAGAGGAAGTGGAAATTGAAAAGGAAACAATTCAACAAGATTCAAACTTGGAACATCCTTTAATACCTATGAAAATTTACGTTGAAACACCTCCACTACCATTTCCTCAACGACTAGCTCAACATAAAAAAGATAAACAATTTGCTAAATTCCTTGAAATATTAAAGAAATTAACAATCAATATACCTTTTGTCGAAGCTTTAGATCGGATGCCAAATTATGTAAAATTTATGAAAGATATTCTAAATAAGAAAAGAAAATTCAACGATAATGAAACGATCGCACTTAGTGAAGAGTGTAGTGCTTATTATTCGAAGAAGCTTCTGAAAAATTGAAAGATCCTGGTAGTTTCACTATATCCTGCGCTATAGGAGAAAAATTTTATGGAAAAGCTTTGTGTGACTTAGGAGCAAGCATCAATCTAATGCCTTTATCGATTTTTAAGTGATTAGGATTAGGAAAAATTACACTACTTCGGTAACCCTTTAATTAGCTGATCGTTCGATTACCTATCCTAAGGGAGTTATTGAAGATGTGTTAGTAAAGGTGGATAAATTTATCTTCCCGAGTAGATTTTATTGTTTTAGATATGGAGGAAGATAAAGAAATTCCTATCATTTTAGGAAGACCATTTTTAGCTACTTGGAAAAGCTATGATTGATGTTTAGAAAGGAGAATTAACTATGAGAGTAAATGACCAAAAAGTTACCTTTAATATTGCAAAATCAATGAAATATCCTGTGCTAGAAAAAGATGATGAATGTTTTCGGATGGAAATACTTGAACATTTACAACAAGAACATTTTAAGGAATATTACGAAGATAAATTAGAAAAAGAAAACACTTGAATTAATTGAAGATAATAATGAAGAACTAGATTATATTCGGGAAAGATTTGAATTTTTGGATAATACGAAAACACTAACAAGAATATAGTTCCATCGATTATTAAACCTCACGAACTTGAGCTAAAAATATTACACGATCATTTGAAATATGCTTATTTAGGTAATTCTTCAACTTTACCAGTTATTATTTCATACGCATTAAACGAATCTCAAGAACAAAAACTTTTAGATACCTTAAAAAAATATAAGAAAACTTTTGGTTGGACTTTAGCGAGATATTAAAGGAATTAGTCCTTCGATACGTATGCATAGAATTATTTTAGATGATGAACATAAACCTAAAGCGAGATCCCGAAAGGAGATTAAACCCGATAATGAAAGAAGTAGTTAAGAAAGAAATTTTAAAATGGTTAGATAATGGTATCATATATCCTATTTCCGACGAGTGCTTGGGTAAGCCCGATTCACTTGTGTTCCTAAGAAGGGAGGAGTGACCAGTCACTTGCCAATGAAAATAACGATCTTATTCCTATAAGACAAGTTACTTGGTTGGCGTATATGTATTGATTATAGGAAATTAAATACCGCCACCGGGAAAGATCACTTCCCTTTACCATTTCTAGACCGGATGTTAGATAGATTAGCCGGACATAAGTATTTTTGTTTTCTAGATGGATACACCGGTTATCATCGAATACAAATTGCTCACGAGGATCGAGAAAACTACATTTACTAGTCCTTATGGAACTTTCGCTTTTCGAAGAATGCCTTTTGGATTATGTAATGCACAGTGACATTCCGGAGATGTATGATGTCTATATTTAGTAAGTTAATTGACAATGGAATAGAAGTATTTATGGATGATTTCTCGTATTTGGAACATCATTTGACACATGCTTAACTCATCTTGAAAAAGTATTAGAAGTATGTGAGAAAACAAATTTAGTTCTAAATTGGGAGAAATGTCGATTTATGGTT
This sequence comes from Papilionanthe hookeriana x Papilionanthe teres, assembly GCA_022702705.1. Classification (NCBI taxonomy): domain Eukaryota; kingdom Viridiplantae; phylum Streptophyta; class Magnoliopsida; order Asparagales; family Orchidaceae; genus Papilionanthe; species Papilionanthe hookeriana x Papilionanthe teres. The sequence goes on along the minus strand of CM040424.1, from coordinate 100,418,999 downwards.
GCGGGCGGCATTGTATTAGGGCATAAAATTTTGGAAAAAGGCATGGAAGTGGACCACGCAAAAATTCGAGTTATAGCTAAATTACCACCTCCAACTACGGTAAAAGGGGTAAGAAGTTTTCTTGGACATGTTGGATTCTACGGACGCTATATAAAAGATTTTTCAAAAATTACTAAACCTCTATGCCAACTTCTCGAAAAGGACAAGAAATTTGAATTTACTGATCGAATGCTGAATGCTTTTGAACTCTTAAAAGAAAAATTAATTACGGCACCTATAATAGTTTCACCTAGCTGGGAGAAATCATTTGAGCTTATGTGTGATGCTAGTGATTATCTTGTAGGAGCGAGTTCTTGGGCGAAGATATGAAAAGATTTTTAAAGTTATATACTTATCTTTAGTAAAACTCTAAATGATCGTTGAAATAAATTATACGATTCTGAAAGAGAATTATTAGCAGTAGTATATGGTTTTAATAAATTTAGACCTTATCTGATTGGAACAAAATGTATCGTGCATACTGATCATTCTGTTATCAAATATTTAATGCAAAAGAAAGATTCCAAACCAAGATTAATTAGATGGATGCTATTAATGCAAGAATTCGATTTTGAGATCGTTAATAAGAAAGGAACTGATAATCAAATTGCGGATCATTTATCAAGATTAGAAAATCATGAATTATACGATATTGAAAATGAAATTATAGACGAGTTTTCTACGATGAACAACTATATAATATCAATGAGTGGAAAATACCATGGTATGCTTGATATAGTAAACTATATAGTTAGTAATATTTTACCACCTATGCTAACTTTGCAACAACGAGAAAAAATTCATCCATGATACGAAAACCTATTTTTGGGATGAACCATATTTATATAAACGATGTAAGGATTTAATTATTAGAAGATGTGTACCTTATGAAGAAAGCTGAACCAATTATTCAAAAATGTCATGATTCGATTTTGGAGGACATTTCGGGACTGATAAAGCTGCTTATAAGATTCTACGATACGGATTTTCTTGGCTTACTCTATTTAGAGATGTATACGAGATATATTAAAACTTGCGATAAATGTCGAAAGAGTAGGAAATATATCTAGAAGAAACGAAATGCCTCTAAATTTTATATTAGAAGTTGAAATTTTTGATGTTTGGGGATTAGATTTTATGGGACCTTTTATTCCTTCGTTTGGAAACTCATATATATTAGTAGTTGTTGATTATGTTTCCAAATGGATTGAGGCACAAGCTTTACCTAGGTGTGATGCTTAAGAGTGTTTGAAAATTTCGATGAAAAATATTTTTACTAGATTTGGAATGCCGAGAGTGATTATCATCGACGGAGGAACTCATTTTAGAAATAAATACATTCACGAAACTAGTAGAAAAATACAATATTACTCATAAGATATCCACTTGCTTATCATCCACGAGACTAGCGGATTAGGTGAAGTATCTAATCGTGAGATTAAACGTATTTTAGAAAAATCGTAAACCCAAATAGGTTAGATTGGTCTATTAGATTAGACAACTGCATTATGGGCTTATAGGATCTGCTTATAAAACTCCGATTGGAATGACTCCTTACGAGCTTATATATGGAAAAACATGCCACTTACCAGTTGAATTAGAACATAAAGCATATTGGGCGATTAAAGAATTTAATTATAATATGAAGGAAGGCTGGTGAGAAAAGATTGCTTGCAATTAAATGAATTGGAAGAATTAAGAAATGAATCATATGATAATGATCGGATTTATAAAGAAAAGATGAAATTATGGCATGATCGGAAGATTAATCGGAGAAATTTTGAACCAGGGACAGGAAGTTTTGTTATATAATACTAGATTGAAATTATTTCTGGAAAATTGAAGTCTCGATGGTTAGGACCTTTCACCATAACTCAAATATTTTCATACGGAACTATAGAAATCGAAGATCAAAAAACTGGACATAAATTTAAAGTTAATGGACATAGATTAAAACCATATTTCGAAGGTATAAGACCTAACTATAAAGAGGTTTTAATGCTTAGTCGACCTGATTAATAATTGAAATTAGGTCGGGCTGACGACGTTAAACCAAGCGCTTTATGGGAGGCGACCCATATTAGTTATCTATTTTTATTGTATCTTAATAGTTAGTTTATATTATTGAAACTTTACTACTCGATTTTTATTAAGAATCATCACATATTCGAACCATTATGATGAGAAAAGAAATTATTCGATTTAGAGCGAAATTGGACATTATTTTGGAATCTCGCCAGACGGCGAGGTCGATACTCGCCGACGGCGAGGTTCGCGCCTAAATTAATATTCAGTTTATTTATCGAGCTCGGCGACGGCGAGAAACGATCCCGCCGACGGCGAGAACATGAAAGGCGGTTTTTATAAGCGAGTCGCCGACGGCGAGAACTTCTCGCCGACGGCGAGGAAGTTATAAAGATGAGTTATTTATACTTTGAATGCTGATTCGGACGGTTTCGACACCAAATCCTTAGTGAAAAACCATTCTTAATTCATTCTAAATGCTGCCTTCTTCACTAGAATTCATTCCATTCACCATAATGGCCTCCAAATTCTTAGATTCCTCTAAATGCGGAGTGTTTAACCGGAGGAAATTTGTGAGTGCGGAAGCGCGGCGGATCTTAACAAGGTTTTGGTAAAGAAAAGAGTTATCGAGGAACGGGGATTTGTCGATCGAGGATTAGAGAATTCCACTACGAAGATAGAAGAAATGATCGCGCGGCGGCACTTGGGAGGTATTTTGTTACACTACGTCTGCTTGTTGTTATTCCGGTTGTGAAAGAGTTCTACTCTAACTTACATGCGATCAACAATGGGAATATCTACGTCGAGGAAGATGGGTGACGTTTACTCCATCAAGAGTAAATGAATTATTCTCTATAGAAAACACCCGGTATGTCACTATTCAAATTTTGTGCCTTCTCGGTATAATATGAATGAGATATTTCGATATCTGACTGATGAACCGGAAGATTGGGAAATGCGTGAAGACGGGTATGTTAGTTTCTCTGCATCACTTTTGAATCCTGTCTCGAAGCACTGGCACTTTTTCATCTCATCTAAATTGTTACCTACTATGAGGGTAAACAAGGTTTCGAAAGAATGCACTATATTGAATTATTGTATTCAAATTGGATTGCCTATTGATGTGGGATCAATAATTGTTAAATACTGCATTGGGTTTAATTGTGCATGGGTCGGTTCACGGACTAGGACACCCATCTACTATTTTTGCATTATGCGGTCGATACCGGGTTTCTTATGAAGCTTGGGAAAAGGTTACGTTACCTTGGAAGCCGCTTGATCCTACGGATATGTTCCCTACTTTGGACAATAATGAAGACATTACATTTATCTTCGATAGAGCTTCACAGAATAATCCTATAGCAAGGCCTATTTCAGATAAAACGGAGTTACTTATGAAGAAAATTAATGGAATGGAGAAAGAACTGCAGAATGTGAGAGATTTAATCGACAATATATCTGATTTATTTGATCACATTGACTGGAGGATGAAGGAACACTTCGATCATTCTGGACACCTGGAAGCTAGCTTTCTTCATTTACTGAGACAGAAGGGTTGGATCACTGAAGAATGCGCTCGGAATTTCCCTTCGAGCCTTTACTATAACTTATTTGTGCATCATCGTCATATCGGAAATATCAGAGAAGATGAAGATTCTGACATTGAAGAGTAGTAGTAAAGATTTCCATAGTATGTTTATGTTTATGTTATTTGATTTGATCTAGATTTTATTATGTGTGGAGTGATGATTTGAATATCTCAAACTTAATTGAGATATGCGTCATAGTTTTGTATCAGCATTTAGTGTGTCGTGGATTGGTTTGCGATGCTTGATTAGTAGTAAGGATTGGAGAATTGAAGTTTGATTATAGAGTTTAAAATTATGTTAGTTTGTACATCTCATGGATTTCGATATTAAAGTTAATTTGTTGTGTTGTGTGAATTTGTTTGTGTATAAGTAGCTAATCTTCATATTAAATTAATAAATGATGTGACCGGAAATATAATATAAGGCAAATCAAAGACGAAAATGAGTGACGAATTTCGAAAATTTAAAATTTTGGAATCTCGCCGACGGCGAGAAAAATTCCGCCGGCAATCGAGATCGATCTCGGCGACGGCGAATAATTTCTCGCCGACAGCGGATTTTTCCGAGAGTTTTGGTTCCGAAAAATATTAGCTCGCCGATGGCGAGAAAAATCTCGGCTGACGACGAAGTCACGAAAAACACTTTAATTGACTGGGTCGAAAACACTATTCATCATCCCCGACCTCTCATTTTCGAAAAACCGAGCTAGGGCTTGAGAGATCTTGGATTTGAAGCTATTTCATCACTCAAAAACACCGGATTTCATCTTCTCTTGGTAAGTGCTTCACTCCTATACAAAAATTTTTGATTTTCACCATGTATTTTCACCACATTGCAAATTTTGGGAAAAATCAAAATATGGAAGAAATATTCGGTGGAAATCCATGGAATTTGATTTAAATTGCTTATAAATGTTGTAGGAAGCCTTCTTAGGATTATTTTTAAGTTTAGTGAAAATTTTCACGATTTTCGCGAGATCGATCGTATGGCTCCACGACGAAACGTCGAGTAGAATTCGACGAAAACCGATTCATCGATGCACGAGCACGAAGCTAAATATTTTGAAAATATACGAGGAAGAAAGTGCATTGCGGATCGGGTATTCAAAAATCCGGGAGGAGAAGTAGAGCGGATTATAAAGGAACGAGGTTGGGAGAATTTACGTTACGTACGATATAGAGCGATTTGTAGAAGTGGTTAAAGAATTTTATGCCAATTTGATTGCCAGCGAAGATGCACCGAGTAAAGGTACGAGGGTTTTTGTAGATTTCAATGCTTGCAAGAATTAACGCGTTCTATGAAGTTCATGACTCGCACTTTAGCGAGTATGAAACTTTTGGAACGATGGAAGGACCACTTGGAGGAAGTCATTAACTTTCTCGTCGATGGGACCGGAGTTTGGAAAATTAAGCGACGGGAAAGAGTGAATTTTCCTCTTTCTAAATTAAATGCGATCTCAAAGCTCGGCATTACTTTATTTGTTCTACTACGTTACCCACATATCACCACGGTGAGGTAACACGAGATAGAGCGATTCGAATTTACGCATTCGGAATAACGAAGCATCGACATCGGGAGAGTTATTTATCGGAACATCCTGGCCACTCCTCGAAATGAGAGTGGAGGCTGGATTGGGCCTACCCTGGATTGATTTTTGCACTCTACCGACTCTTCGGAGTTGAGGCTAGAGATGATGAAGAATGGGTGGAACCTATGAAACCACTCACGATTACCGACATTAAGAAGTATGAATCTCATGAAGGGTGGAGATCGGGAGTGAGAAGTTATTTCACTCGGTCCGGTAGAGATATACCCTCTACTAGCTATGAACCTCACGAACCTACCACACCTACCCTACAAGATCCGATGAATGAATTGACCTTGCATAGGAGGAGTTTTGAGCAGTTTGGAGAAACAATGGGGAGAAGATTTGATCATTTTGATCAAAGAATAGATAATCTGGAGAGGAGACATGATTATGATAGCGAATATCTCCAGCGACATTCGGAATACGAGATTGCATACTATGAAGCTGAACGTCGTTATAGGAGTGGAGATTTAGATGTTGTCTTTCCAGAATGCCCCAGGTACACTCAGTATCATCCTGCTCAGTCTTCTCAGCCTACAGATCAAGGAGGGGATGATATAGTTTGGGACTTTGATGCTTGAAGATTAGGACTTTATTTGTTTTATTTGTTTGGTGTAAGTTATTTTGAGGACTTTATATGTTTGTAATATTTAGTACTTCATATTTTGAGACATTGGATGTTAGTTAGATTAATTTGCTTGAATTGTTATAGTAGTTAGTTTTTGTTTTTGTGTTAGTTAATTGCATTTGTTTTTATGTTAATTAGGATGTTAGTTTTCTTTAGTATGTTTTTTATTTTATTTTGTATTGTTTTAAGTTTTTAAAATTGTTAATATGTTAGTTAAATTGTTTTAATATGTTAGTAATTCATATGTGTAATGTAGAGTTATTTTAATTGTTGTGTTTAATACTTATCTCAGATTTTATCCACTGCATTTTCTTTAAATTGTTATATATATATGGAGAATACTAACGATACGGGTTCAATGAAAAATGAAAAAGCTTGCAAAAATTTCAAAGAAAAAGAAAGAAATACCTAAACTTGAAAGGTATGATTTATTTACTTTCCTTCTTTTTCATTATTTATAGTAGATATAAAAATTTAAGTTTGAGGGGGAGTAAAATACAAATTTAGTTATTAACTTGTTCTCAAATTTCTATTTTTCAAATTATTATAAAATGATTTTTATAGCAAAATTTTTCAATTTAATTTAATATGAATTATTTTATTTAATTATTATAAAAGGTTAAATGAAATATTTCTAGTGCTTTAATTAATTAAATAGAATAAAATATTTGGTTAAAGGGAATAAGAATATAGTAAACTATTTTTAGTAAGGAAAACTATATTCTAAAATTAAAATTCTTAAAGTATTCAAGTGAAAAAGAAAAGATTGAAAATCAATGAAGTAAAAGCTATGAAGTATGTATAAGCTAAGAAATATTTCTAAGTTTCAAATTTAGGAAGATGAAAATGAAGTTCAAAATTATTAACGGGCTCTCCGGATACGATAATCCTCATTAGAAAAAAAAAAAGAAAAAGAAAAAGAAAAAGAAAAAAAAGAAAAATGAGGAGAAGCTTGAGGAGATGCCTTATCAAAAATTGGCTTCATTTGAATTAACCTAAAGGGAAAAACTTAGATATTTCCAAACTTATGTTTATGGATTAGAATTTTACCTAATAGTATTTTCTTGAATTTCTTATCATATGAATATCTTAAGTAGTTCTTCTTTTAAATATAGTCATTCTGAAATGAATAGTAAGCTAGAAATCTTAGACACGATAACTAAATAATTTATTTCTATAAGATTAATTAAATTACATGAATTATTTTTATTTAACTTTATTATGATATTACTTAATCTAATTCATAGTTATTTAAATTGAAAAATCTTATTATAAAACTCATTATTTTTATGTAGTACTAAAATTACTTGAGGACAAGTAATAAGTAAGTTTGGGGGATTTTGATCGCTGAAAATTTTATTAAGAAATTCATACCTATTTTTGATGAAATTGCACTTTAAAGAAAGGTATTTTCTTTATTTTATTGCAGGAATGGAGAATTTAGGTGATAAAAGCAAAAATCATAAAAAGGAGCGAATTTGGAGCAAAAAGGAAGAAAATAATGAAATTTGTGTTGAGTCGCCGAGGGCGAGATCGAGCCCGCCGACGGCGAGGCTACGAGGAGACATTTCTGAAGGAATTATAACTATCTCGCTGACAGCGAGCTAGCGCGGTTTGAGATCTTCTAGAAGCCTCGCCGACAGCAAGGTAGTTCGTCGCCGACAGCAAGCTAGTTCAAATGGCTCTGATACATTGAACCTGGACACCTTTTGAAGGGATGCTTACGCACCTCTTGGTCCTTTGCTCACCTCTATATAAAGAAGCCGAAATTAAGTCTTTAGTGTCCAGTTTTGTGTCAGTTTGTGTCGATTTTGTGTGCGGTTTTGTGTCTTAGTGTGTGTCTTAGAGAGTCCTTGAGTGTTATAAGTGAGTATTTAGTGAGTTAGTGAGTTTTTAGTGAGTTTTGTTATCTTGGAAGGAAGAGTCGAAAGGAGCTGAGAAGTCCGCTTAGGGATAAATTGAGATAAGTATTTGTATTTATTGTTTTTAACTTTAAATGAAATCCATGCTTAGTTTAGTTTCCATGCATTCTGAGTAGTTTATTTAGTCTTTCTCCTTGTTTATGAAATTAAGTGACTTGATGAAATTAAAATAGAGATACTTTTATATATTAATAAATTGTGATAATTTTTACTTAAAACTTAATTTACTTTTCAAACTGGCCATTTGATTTGTTAAAATATGTTGATTATCAACTATAGTAAAAATTACATCGATATTCGGGAAATTCAAAAGCCTTGGAAGGAAGGTGCAAATAAATAGGGAAATAATATCCTTTGGGCGTAGAATTGAGCATTTTAGTGTGACGGACTAAAATATTCAATTTGGTCCTATTGTTTGAGAGCTGAAGTGTAGATGTTAGCCCTCGGGCGAGGGGAACGTGGGAGCTACGAAGTGGCGGTCGGTATCCTCCCGGCCTAGCCGCGGATTCGGTAATCAAACATAGGATTAGTCGATATTCTTTACACCTGGACCAAAGGGTAAAGAATAGGAATGCTCCTATTTGTCACAATACCTTAACATTATCTATTTAAATTCATCGATCACTTAAATTTCTAAACAAGGGGAAAGATACTTTTTACGAATAGTTAAGACTTATTTAGCAATTAGTTTAATTTCCTGCACTTTCAATTCGTATTAATTTTCTACTTAGTTAAGTTATCTAATTAAAATACTTAGTTTACTTTATTGCGCTTAAATTTAGAATTCCAAATTTTCGTATATTATTATTAAAATTATTATTATTTTTTATTTTAAAATTAGTTGTTATTTAATTTTCTCTTTCCTGTGGGATCGATAACCGAGGACTCCACTAGAGCCTCGTATTACTTGATACGATACGTATACTTGCGTAGCATCCACAACATAAACAATTACAATTCTATACATATAACATAGCGGGGTCAAGTTTTTGGCTTCGTTGCAATCAAATTAAAATATCATAATATAAATTTGTGGGTCAGGAATCTAGAAGTCTCTGGATAAATTCCTACATGTTATAAACAAGATACAATGAATAAAGACACAAGGAATCAATTTTTTAACGAAGAGGTGTGACTCAAATGTGAAGGGACGTGTCCATTCATGCAGGAAGCTGGTGCCTAGGTGCCACAGTTACTTTCTAGAAGATTCGTTGAATATGGCCGAATTTTGAAGGGGTTACCTTAAGCAACACTTGGTCATTTTCGAAGCTCTATAAATAAAGGACTATTCTATAACAAAAAGTGTGTGTTGGGTGTGTGTTGTCATTGAGTTAAAGGTTTTAGAAGAGCTTGGAGTGTTTTTATCTTTACTTTTTCTTACTTTAGTGAGAGTTTAGTGTGATTACTGGAGTTGGAGTCTTGTAATAGTCAGTTGAAGTCAGAGAAACTTCGAAGGATTGCTTGGATATCATTCCAGATAAGTATTTATAACTTGGTTCTTAAGTTTTGTACTTTGAATTTGGATTATATAAATATGATTTGTTGTGTGAATCTGATGCTTTCTGAGTAATCTTCTTCTCTTTCTCCCTACGAATATGAAATGATTTAGTTAAAGATTTCATTTGGTTTTGAGACTTTACCTTTTCTTCTTCCATAAATTGTGATGATACTTTACCTGATCTTTATTTACCCTGCAAATTGGCCTCTTGTATCGTTAAAATCTGTGGAGAATTCTTAAGATCTGACCATGGGCTAAGAGTTCTTAACTTGTATGTATCACATTTCTCTTGAAAAGGTAGATTGTAAATCCTTAAAGGGGGAGGTGCAAATAGATATGGAGATAATCTTTGAAGGGTATATAATTGAATATGTTTTTAGAGTGACAGACTAAATTATATCAATTTGGTTTAAAAGAAAGGCGATGGGTCACCAGTAGACCCGACCATAGGCACCCTGGGGTAAAGTGACAGCCTAGAATTAGTCCTTAATATTAACAATACATCCTGAACCAATCTTTAAAACTAGCCAATGTTATTTGCTGCTTGTAGAAAGTGTTAAAGAATATATATGCTTCTATTTGTCACAATACCACATTCTCAAAGTTCTTAAGCTAATTTAGATGCCTCCTAATCATGAAATATTTCATATGGGGAAAGAATATTTGTTTATTGTGTTAAAGCATTTAAATTACCTTCTTACTTGTTATTTCTACTTGAGTAAATTACATATTATTATTTTTAGTTGATTTGTTTTTAAGTAGATTTTTCTTATTAAACTTTTTTCTTTCTTTTGTTTTACATAGTTTACCCATGGGATCGATATCTAGGGTTTTAAAAAAAAAATTCTATATTACTTGAAACGATATGTATACTTGTGTAGTACCTCTAGTGTACGTTTTATTTATAAAAACTTTAATCTTTAATTATCATACATTAGCCGCTTAATCTGATTTGGGGTCAAGTTTTGCCATAATTTTATAAGCTCTTTTACTTGCGCGATTCCGGTCGGGTCAAGTTTTTGGCGCCGTTACCGGGGAATTACATTAAAAAAAGAGAAAAAATTATAAGAAAATATTTTTTTTGAAAAAAAATTATATTTTGTCCTATTATTAATAAAAAATAATATGGTAAATACTAAAAGAGTGGCTGGTATTCAAGAAAATGAAGCCTTTTTTATTTTTGTTTCTCAAGTAGCTGCAATATCTAAGAAATCAGATAATTTTTCTCAGTTATCACATTTAAGTAATGATAATTTAGGAAATACTGATGAATCTCAAACTTTAGAAATATTGCAAGCTATCGCTAGCAAAACTAATAACCCATATTCCATTTACTATAACCCAGGTTAACCCAGGTTGGAAAAATTACCCTAACTGAAATTGAAATAATGCAATTCTACAATGGGGTAATAACCAACCTAACCCAATTGGAAATTGGAATAATCAAGGTAATTCTAACTATCGACCTTCTTATCCTCCTGGTTTTAATAATCAACAATTTAATGAAAAGAAATTGTTTATAGAAGTTCATTTAAAATCATAATGGTCAATGTGTAGTAGGATGCAATCTTTTTCTTCGTAATTCTTGACTATGCAAATGTTGGGTGTAGATGGAGGATGTATAACATGCCATAACAAAAGCCTCTTAATCATGCATTAAATAGTATGAGGAGGATATTAGCTTCTTCACTAGAGATGATGTAAGGTAAATTACCTTCATTATCTCGTTCACAATTATAACAACACTCAAGCAGTAAATTGGTTATATCTTTGCCCTTCATCTATCTCCTTAGTTTTATATAAGTGCATCTCTTAAGCTATTTCTATCAACCTTTGTCCTATAACTCATTCACAGACTGAATAGTTTTTTCTTGCTCCAATTCACCAAAGATTTCATTGTAAAGCTCCAGCTTCTCCAATATATTGACGAACCTTCCTCTTAATCACTCAAGTTGCTCAAATATTATTTCTTCATCTACCTACACCTTGCTAATTAATCATCACACTTATTCTAGAGGTATGGTAGAATGGTCGCTCAAGCTCCTCTAGTGTGGCTCAATAAGAAGAGAAAGTGGGATATTATTAAATCGGATGTCTCTAATCATTTGAGATAATTCCATGTGTATATACTCTTCTACAACTAGTGAATGCTCAACTTCTGCAATTTTGGTTTCCCTAGTAATTTTGGTATGCATCTTCTTTGTATTTCAACTTTTGTTTCTCCTTTACGTTTAGTTGAAGCAGTTTTAGTAATGATAGATTTGAGTTGTGTTTTCGTTGGTGTTTCAATAGATTTATTACAAATTGGAGAGGTGACAATTTCATTTTTTTTCCTTTTTCTTAAAGAAAATGATTTATGCCTCCCTTAAAGGGAATTCTATCAACAGACTCTTCTTAGGAGCTTCATTTGGTTCAACCATAGTTATATGTGGTTTGTTGCAGAGTAGATCTAAATCTTCAAAGCCAAGGTTAAATTTAAATATCGGGTGGTTTTTCAGGTGAGCTTGATCAACTGCCAGATTGTTTTCTCTATGACATTTACGTGCAATAAGAATAAAAAGTTAAATGTCTTTTAAAGCTCAACTTTTATATAAAATTTAATCATCAGTTAAAAAATTTAGTATGAAAGAGGTTAAAAGGGAACATCAAATATGAATTTATATTTAAGAATATGGATTTTATTTATTTTCAATTGGGGTTGAAAAAGTTTTGAGATTTTGAGATCTTAAAGTTTGAGTGACTTCAATTTTGTTAAAATCAAATCTTAAATTCAAAAGTTTGCCTTCATTAAAAATTCAGTGATTTAATAATTGTTGAACTTCTATTTGGGCCCCTAAAACAAATGTCATCAAATGAAATAACACTAACCAACACTAGACATAACACTTAGTTAGGTAACTTCCATTGATCAGCAATATTTAACTTTCACCCTTACAATTTAGCAATTGATAGGAACCTCATTGATCTACTTTATCTACCAACAACGAACTTTCTCATATTGGTTCAAATTTACTACATATCCTTTGTTGGGTCAAGATTGGCCTTTTGAGTAACAAGACCAATTGCACCACATGAAATGTTCCAAGCCAAACTAATTTATCATGCACTTGAACCATTCACGCTTAGTAAAGTTTAAGGCTTTGTTGAGCTGATAGACATGCCTCTTTCTATTCTTCAAGCTCTCCTAATAGTTACCAGATATTTTGTTCTAGATTATTCTTTAAACATTTTGTAAGTTTGAGTGAGGGAATTTACACTCTAAGTGGGAGTGCAGCCTTTGACTCATAAACTAAGGAGATTATAATGGATTGAATTAATATATTCTTATAAGTTTTAATATGTTCATTTCTTTTTTTAAATAAAGTATTAACAATTTCAAAAATATAAATTAAAACAAAAATCCAATGCGACGATTTTCATCATTAGTCACTCCAAATTCATAACAACCATAAATATTATAAAATTTTCTATCATTCTACCAGCATGTTCATTTAAATCTCATCTAATAAAAATTATTTCTTCAATATAAATATCATTTATAATAATTCTTCCAAGTCGTTCCATTTTTTTAAATATATATACAAACGTATTTGGGTAATATAAACAATTATAATAGTAGAAATCTTAAAATCAGCAACAATCATTAATGTTATACTTCTAACTCTAGTTATATTTTTTTACAATAATGTCTTTCAAATTATTATTGATAATTACATCTACATAATTTTTAGTATGACTCCTACTTCAATAACAAAATTTTAAGAATAAAGTATTAATCTCCTAACATCTTTTCTCTAACTCTTAATTCTTCGATGCATAAGATATTTACCTACCTATGAATTATAAGATCTACTAATTTTATTAAATTACACGTGAGAGTACCCATATTTCAAGTTTTCATTCTAATATTATCTTTATGATTTAACATTTTTTGCGCTCATCTGTTCATTATATGAAAATTCTAGTTTATTTAACCACTCGAGCATCAATGTAACACGACCTTTCTACACATATCACTGCATTCAAATTATACAATGCATCGCTTCCAATGAATGCCTTAAAATTGACACAATGAGTTAAAAAATATGACGAATAGTGCATCAACATAATTGACAGCTATAAATTTGAGCCAATGGCAGTTGCCATCATTTGATTGATTAAATATATTAAAGCCTGGCTCGTAAGAGCATGGCACCAATTATCAAATCAAAGCCCCATCAAGCACAAAATATAATCTTCTATGAGAAAAAATACAGCTGCTATCTTTATTGGAGGGGGAAAAATTAACATACGTACACATGCAGTATTGTATACGTAATAGGTTATAATAAGATTATAGTGAAGTTATTGAGAGGGCACAGAGAATTATTGGGAGGTTATTTTTTCAATAACCTCACTGTAACGCAAAAGGTTAATAGGAATTACAATGAGGTTATTAAAAAATAAGCTCCCAATAACTTCACTGTACCCTCCCAATAACCTCATTGTAATCTCATTGTAACATATTACGTACGCAATTCTGCATGCGTCTTACGTACGCAAATTTTTTCACTTTATTGGAGAGTGATCTCCCTCATGACCTATAATTAATGGATTAAAAACAGGAAGAAAAAAAGGGGCATTTACATGCATACCACCCAATTCCTATGCATTTACATGTCTGGAACCTAAATTTATTTTTTACATTTCTATCACCCAAAACTTTCATATCACATCCAAAATACAACTATTTTAATTTTTAAAAAGTTAAATGCACGTGTCATGTAAGTTAGTGTTAAACGAAGAGGCATGCATGATTCGCTTCCTGCCAAGCCTGAGGGGAACGTCATTCTTTACAGAACCCACTGTTAGCATTCCCTTCTTTCTTCACTGCCGAAATCCATAAGCTACTCGATTCGGAAGTGAAGCTGAATCGCTTGAACTCAGACTCAACATTTAGCTGTCCTCATAAAACATTAAAAATTGAAATAAAATTATATACCGGAGCTCCATTATTTTCCTACCAACTAAAGAAGGCAATTAATCCAGGAATGAGTACAAATACATTAGCAACCTTCCATTAGGTAATTATCTGTAACATAACAATCATGTCATTCTACAAGCAGGTTAGATACCTTCATGACTAGTGCTGAGAGAATCTAATACAGTAAAGCCCAATGCATTCAAAATAATAAACTCGAGAACTCCCTTTAAAATTGGTTTAAAGGGAATAAAACTAAAATACGTCTTTTGAAATAAGATAAAAATTGCATTTGGGTCGTGATTGATATACATGGTTACCAGAAGAATACTTCCATGTCCTAGCAATTTGAATACTCAAGTCCAGAATTGCAGATCACTTCAATGGCTAGCGCCAACGAATTCGAGTGGGTAAAACTGCAAAAAAAGGATTCAGTCTGTCTTGAGCAAGACCAAATAAGGGTTCAAATACTCTGCAGTTTTCAAAATTAACTATGAAGGTACAGTTGAGTACGCAGCTGTCCAAGAGACTTTGGATGGCATGAATTTTTAAAAAAAAAAATTAGAAATTGGGGATCTTTTGAGATCATTTTTATCTTTTGTTTTCAATTTTGTGTTTTTGTTTAAGTTTATTTATGTTTTGAATTGAAACAAAACATGTTTGTATATTAAAAATAAATCAAATGATTTTTAAAAATTCAACATCAAAAATTTTAATTTTTTGGTATCTCTACAAACAAATAAATTTATTTTTAAAAGCAAAAACAAAAAGATAAGAAAATATACAAAACGGACATTTGAAAAAAGAAGTAATAAATTATATATATATATATATATTAAATAAAAAATAAATAAATTGATCTCAAACATGCCCCCAATCATTCAAAATGAATTGGACATGGAATGCCCCAACTGCACTTCTACAGAATTGTCATAATAACCGTAGAGAATTTGCACCCAGCAATCGAATATCCAGTAATCGAAATGCAAACAAAATTATTGGGGGTTTTACCTTGAGGAATACTGAATGACCGTTTGCGGCTAAAGATATCCTTCGGATCTAACTGTTGATTGCTGACAATAATATCACCTAAGTTCTCTCCTCTGCATTAACAGATAATCGGCAATGTTATATTTACTTTTCCAGAATAAAAATATCAGTAAAAATAAGCTCAGTCGATATCCAAGGCAGTAATTAGGAAGACAAGGACAGAGGAACTTTGAAGGCAGCCCATCAACCAATTTTCAACGAAAGAAATAAAGATCAAAATCTTCAATCAAGGATATCATTAAATGTCACAACAGCTTGTGCAACAAGAAGAAAAGTACGGTACATTACTTGAAACAGCCAACTAAATAGTTATGTAAAGTTAAAAATAAGGGCAAAACTTCATAATCATGGTGACAATGAATAGTCAGAGTCTTTGAATGGAAAATGACAATCACATTCACCAATAGGACTAAGGGTCTGTTTGGGGGCGTGGTGGGAAAGCTTCACGTCACCCCACCGCCGAAGTCCGCTGTTTGGGGGCGCGGCAGAGAAGCTTCGCGGCCACCGCAGGGAGGTTTTTCGCAAAAAGCGGGCTGCTGGATCGACCCCGTGGCCCGCGTTCCGCCATTCCATTTTTACCCAGTTGCCCCTTCGATTGAATGTGTTCGTTCGGGTTGTTGCGCGAAGGCAAGCTCAGCTTCATCCCCATCCTTCTCTTGCGTTCATT
The DNA here is from genome assembly GCA_022702705.1 of Papilionanthe hookeriana x Papilionanthe teres. Lineage (NCBI taxonomy): Eukaryota > Viridiplantae > Streptophyta > Magnoliopsida > Asparagales > Orchidaceae > Papilionanthe > Papilionanthe hookeriana x Papilionanthe teres. The sequence continues at coordinate 100,403,033 of CM040424.1, read as the reverse complement.
CTTTGCTTGCGTCCGTTCGATCGGAAAGGGTCGGAGCTGCAAGTGCCGCCGCAAGGCTATAATGGAAGGCAAATCATGGAAGGCAAGGCAATGATGATAATCGGCTCATAGGCAATCGTCGTACAATGACCTCTGAATTTTTGGTCCTTCACATCCTCTCCAATTAGGCGACTCCTGCAGCCTTTGCTTTGCATCGCAGCCTTGAGTAAGGCAACCCTCAACTTTCTCAAGTTTCGAATCACAGCCTTTGCTTCCATTTATGAACGTATAAGTAATTTGTTAGTTTTTCTATCCACATAAACTAGTGCTTCATTTATCAATAAATTTCACATCTTAAACAGAGAATTATAAGATAATTGGAAGATAACGGTTAAATAATAATTGAGTTAATTTTTAGTTTAGCAGAAAAAAATTGGTAAGAAATCTGCAGCACAGAGAGTTTGTGAATGAGGACTCCATGACGTGATGATTTTCTCGAAAATTGCATCAAGAATAGTAAAACATAGAGTTCAGTTTAATTAGAGAAGATTTAAGTGAAACCAAATAACTATTATCACTTTTCTTAGCAAGAAAAGCTTCAGCATAACATTTTTAACAAAATTCGGTTAGACATTAAGTTACTTGAGTTAAGCATACCAAAGAAGAGAGTTTAAGCTAACTTAACATTAATGTTAATTAGCATTAACATTACATTTATTGCGATGTGGCATTCTCTCGGTAAATTTTTTGAGAAGATAATGGTAGTCCTATTTTTTTATGTAATATTAAAGATTTGAGTGTTATGCATGTAAATGTTAATGTTTAGGTGTTATGCATGTAAATACATAATAATTGTGTCGTAAGCATGTAAATGCCCCTTTTTTCCTTATCTAGCTCATCGATCCTAATCAATGGTCTTTCCTTAATCATAGGTTGGATGATTAAGCGCATCGACCCAACTTACATGCATAACACTTGGCATGGCCGGAGAGAATGTCTTTAATCTCCCACGAGTTTGTCCAATGTGGGGACGGGACCTCTTTTACATAAATATCTAAACACCTTTGATGCAAAGCTTGATAGGATGAGCGCAAATCATTACTCTTTTTTAAAGGTGAGAAAGCAGCAACAACAACAACAACAACAAAGCCTTAATCCCACTAAGTGGGGTCGGCTACATGAATCCTTTTTCTCCATTGCGTCCTATTTAGTGTCAAATTTTCGTTTAATTCTAATAAATTAAGAAAGCAGCAAGAGAAAAAAATTGAAAATACCAAATGACATATTTGCTCCAACTATTACTTTTTTGCTTACTTTGTTGCATTCCCTTTCACTGTTCTACGGGCATCATGATCATGGTGTTAAAGCTTGATATTGATGTCAATTTGAAAAAAAAAAAACAGATTAAGATCAACCAAAGATAACATGTTTCAAAGTCAACAGATTTGAGCTGCAATTTTAATTTTTTATTTGGTTATGGCAAATCAAAGTGGTCTTTATTTGCATAATCATCAATAGTCTTATTTTAATGAACAATTGTTTACATTAATTTAAAGTAGATGAACATTAATTTGATGTGATCAATCTTGAAGGATTTTGTGAACTATAATTACTGACTATACTTTTGTTATCAGTATTTAGCTGAATAAGTGAGAGAATTTATAACAGGAGAGTGCTTCGAGTGTGGTAATTGGTGATTCTACTTTCTTGAAATGGTTGCACTGTATTGTACTCACTTGAATAGATGTTATAGTTGAGAAAATGAATGAGGAAGCTTAGGTCTCTTTTGTCTTGTAAGAGAGGGAAAACTTGGACATAAATCGAGTGTGCTAAGCACTGCTATTCTCCTTTTGTAATCTCCTAGTTTCTTCATGGTGAGTTTTCTCCATGTTTCATTTTGTGTTGTGTGTAAAAAATAAAAAATAAAAAATAAAAATTAAAAAAATTAAAAAAAAACGATAAACTGAACCACTTAATATCTCTGAGTTCTTGTTTATTGTTTGCCTTTTTTCTTTGGGCTTTAATTCATTGTAACTGTGAATGGAATTTTTTATGAAAACTATTCCTTGTTGGTGTATGATTTTCATTTAACATTGAAAGTTCTTGGGGGAAAAAGATAGAGTATGAAGTTTGAATTTCATAATTTGAAGGTTGTTGGCAATGCCACCTGAGCAATTCTAGTTAGTTTTGCATATGTTTCTCTTGGTCAGAAGAGATGAGTTTTCTTCAAGTAGTGAATTTCTTTCAAATTAAGTTGCTTACAAGGCCTGTTTTAGCTTTGACAGTTCCTGTTTATTGTCATCCAGATCTAGCTTCAGACTTTCATGCCCACACAACAGCATAGAATTTTCTTCTTTCATTGAATTAATTTCAAATTCCATAGCTTCCAAGGTTTGTTTGTGTTTTGATAGTTCTTGGTTATTATTTTGGACCACTAGCTTTAGATTTTCACGTTCGGTCAAAAGCATAAATTTCTCACTTTTCAACTTTTCTGCTTCAAATAAAAGAATCATAAGTCTTTCCCCTGACCGCTCGATCCCCTTCTTATATTCTGAAGAATCTAATGCCATTCCATAATTTTCCTCATCTCTAACTTTCAGCTGATGATTTAACTCAGTAACTGTATCATGCAATTTTAAGATATTCTCTTTCATACATCTGGACTCAATTGAGATATTCTTCTCAGCTTCTTCTAAGTTGTTCAGAAGGATAGAGTTCTTTTCACTTAATCCAGCCACCACACTCTGTAACCTCTTTTCAATAAACTCTGCTTCTTGTAACTTGCTTTAACCTATTAATTTTTCTGACGCTAATGCCTTTTTCTCTTCTTCAGCAACCGCAAGGGCATTTTCAAATCAGTGAACTGGAGATTGGCAGATTGAATTTTAAGGTCGAGATCACTGCTTTTCAGCTGCAAGTGAGATTTTTGAATTCAACCTCTTCTATCTAAGATTTAAGACCATCAATGACCTTAATTGGCACTGAGAGAGGACCTTAATCGGCCTTCAATGGCGGGAAAATTCTTTTAGATCGCCAGCTCCAAGCGGGAAAGAAGGATTCAAAATTTCGGCATACACAATACTGCACAGGCAGCATATGGTGCTGGAGCCATGCTAGTCAAATAAACTAAAATCATCAAAATAGTATATAAATGGCTAACTTTTTACCACAAATATTTACTTTGGTTTGAAAAACTTTTAAGTTTCTTATGATTCAATTTTGTATTTGTAAATTTAATTAATATGATGCTTTGATTCACAATCTTAGTGAATTCATTTCAGATTCTGTTGCTGTTAAGTCTTGTTTATGTTTCTTGTTATTAGCTTCCAGCTCTAACTTTAGATTTTCATGTCCAGCCAAAAGTATGGAGTTTTCACTCTTTACTAATTCAGCTTCTAGTCGATCCTCTGCCTGCTGGATCAACCTCTTAGATTCTGAAAATTCTAATGTCATGGCATAATTTGATAATGAAGGATTGTGGATTTGATGAAGGATTGTGGATTTGATAATGTGGGTATTGGAGATAGGGAGAAGATTCAAAGCCAAGTGATATTGAAGGTGTATTCAGATTCTAACTTTTCTGTGGAGAGGAAGGAAGAAGATGGAGAAGCTCTTTGTCTAAAATGGCAAGAGCAGCAGCTTTATACTGTGTCTGCCTGGGCTCCCATGGGCGTTGCTAGATGCTCGACTGTACCTCAGCCAGATTGATTGGGGTTCCAAAACTAACATGGTTTGATTAGGTTTCATCTTCCTCTCAATATTCTGCTTGGATTCTTTTGCTCCTCTTAATGCTGAGATTTCATACAGGAAGAAAGTTGAGATTTCTTTCTTACAGTCAATACTTCTTTTATTCTTTGATGAATACTTGTAATAGGCAAAAAAAGAAAGTGGAATAAGATTGATATCATTCTTTGATTAATTTATTAAGAGAACATATCACTGATTTGATGTTAATAATGTCATTTCTTATTTGAAGCAAAATATTTTCTTTTTCTTCTATTCATAGACATATGAAGAAATTTAACACTTTTGTTGTTGTTGAGATAAATGGATAGAGCTTCCATTCTCGGCGATGCAATTGAGTATTTGAAGGAGTTTTTACACAAAATCAATAACCTTCACAATGAACTCCTGTTGACAAATATTTCTATGCTGGCTTCTAGCACATTAAGCTTTCACCCCTTAACACCTTCACAACGAACTCGAGTCGACCAACCTGAGTCGACGCTTTAGGAGGAGATGGAAGAGATAGTGGAGACGGATTTTTCTTACTATACTTTGTATTTTATTTCGCTCAATTATTGTACCAAAAAAAAGGAAAAAGAAACTCAAAAAAGAGGTTTTTTCATGCAAATCATCCAAAAACTTTAAATATTACGGTTTGACTGCTTGCTTAAAATTTTTAGTTCAATCACCAAAACTATATTTCCTTTTCAAAGATGAGTGGTCAATTGATTATATCTAAAATTTTTGGTGGCTGAAATGAAAATTTTGAATTTGGATGATTAATACATTGTATTTGAAGTTTTGTGTGTTTTATATGTAAAAACTAAAACAAAAAAAAAAAAATTGGTTTGAAATAGTAAAGATATGTAATTTACTTTTTTATTATTTTGTTTGTTAGGATGAACTGAGTGGATATGAAAAATATAGATGAATCTGCTTATTTCCGAGTGTTTGTGTTTCATTTGTGATTTATTTCGTGTTGAAACTTAAAACTTATATTGTACAGACATTTTTGATTTTTTTTTTAAATTTGTGATTTATTTCATGCAAAAAAATTGCAAAGAGCTCTTGTTTGTTGACAAGTACTCATTGTCAAGTGAGTTATGTATCTGAACATTTGTTTTGTTTTTTAAGGAATTTCTGCATCTGAATAAAAAATATGTGGATGTAACAGTTCTGTTTTAAACAACTATACTAAACAAGGGCAAAATTGTCATTTTTATAAATAATGCCTACATATTGTTTTCACATATTCTGTAACAAATAAGATAATGACATACTGCAGATAATGACAATTGTACTGAAAAGCTGAAAACTGCAATTGTCCCAAACAGACCCTAAAATTGCTGAAAATGCCACATATCTTCTACAAAAGATTACTATGCAATCCCTTATATATGAAGCTCAGCATTCCATATCTAGGTGCCTTTTAGTGTGAAGTTAAGTGTGCTCATATATTAGTGCTCCTAGTAAGTTGCACCAAGTAGGCAAAACTATGAGATTATTAGGCAAAAACAAATAATATATCGATGATTTAGAGTTTGCCCTGTTATAAATGATATTAGAGCAACACATCTGCTAGAAGATCAAAATAACCATACATGAAAAAATACTATAGTAAAAGAGCCATATCCTAAACTCTTATTGGACAAAGTACATGGTAGGAACCACCACCTAAATATATATGCCACATCTAGAGCCCTTTCTGCTTGGTGTATGTATGTAAGGATAAAAGAGGATGTTAGTTACTAAATGAGGGAGACTAACATCCCTTTAATAGGATGAAGCGAAACTCTCAAACATAAAGGTGTTTTGTGGTGTGATGGTTAGAATTTCATTAGAAACTGAAGTTAAAAGTGATCTTATATTAGCAATCCTAGGATGAGTGAATTTGGGAAGTTGCACCAGGTAGACAAAACTGAAGTTACTAATAGAGCAAAGCGGACAAGATTTTGATGATTGAAAGTTTCAGCTTTTACAGCTATAGGCTACCAAAAGAGATCATTAAATATAAAATGCATACTTATTTCAGTTGCACATTACAAAAATAAGCTTACCTTGCCCACTTTGGAATGAACTTTCTATGTCTGCTATCTTCGTCCATGTCTTCTTCATCAGACGTTTGGTATGGAGACATCTCATATGATTGCAATTCCAAAGAAATTTGCGTAGCAGAGGCAGTTTCTTCTATTGTTTCTTGAAAATAATTCGAACCGCCAACTCCCTTAATAAATTTGTAATAGAAGAATAAAAATCAAAATTATTTCTTTCAGACTTCAAATAAAAAATGCTGAAAAATGCTCCAGAATGTCCAAGGTAAATGCATGCAAAAAAACAGAAACAAAATGGAGAAAAAAAAATGGACATGGCTATGAGAGAGTGGAGACCCAGACATAATGCAAATAGAAATAAAATGTTTTGGAAGTACCGTTGATTGCCTTATACACTAACATAATAGATTAGCCAACAATGCTTATTCAAATCATTTCAAATTTACCTTTGCAAAAGAAAAGTTATAACAATAAGCACTATACTAACAATTGACTTCATTTCAAATTATATTATAAATCTACTCGCTAATAAAAGCTATCAGAAAGTAATTTTAATTTCATCTATGTAAAGGAAAAGTATAAAATTAAACCTAAGATTGCACAACTTTTGTTTATGAATAAACTAATCAGTAACAGCCATCCAGGTAAATTTTTCAAAATCATACCTTGTCAAAGGATGTGTGTTCATCAGAGGCCATTAGAGCTTTAATCTTATCATCAACCAGTATGATTTCAGCAGAAACAAGTTCAATAGTGCAATGTTGCATTTCTGTGGCCCTTTGACTTTCCATAACATCTAATGCACCTTCCAATTTTTTTTGGCCTCCATTAATTCTTTGTTTCCCCCCTTTCTGTTCCTCATCCTAGGCGAATAATGAATGTTAATCATATAAGGAGTACAAGTACAATAAACAAATGAATAGATAAGCTATTATACTATGGTTTTTTGTCGATTATCTTTCTCCACTTTCCCACAATGCAATTTGTCTCTATGTTCTCTTTGTAGTGTCCTTGGTCCTTCAATGCATTGCCTTTTTCTATCTTTCACTTTTCTCTCTTCAGCCTCCCTCTGTCTCTTCCTTGCTGCGATGTTTTCCTTCTTCCTCCCCTCTTCAGCTTTTTGTTGTTGCTTGAGTTTCAATAGTTTGGTATTTTCTTGCCTCAATTTTTCCCGCTCCAGTTTCACAGCTGCCTTTCTTTTCTCACGCTCAAGTTTCATCTGATCTTCAAGGCGCTTGGCAGCTTCAGCAGCTTCCAGGGCCTTAACTTTAATGTCTTTCTTCCCTGCAAGGATGAAAATAGAGTATTTAAGATTTCAAAATATACACGTGTACTAAAGATGGCTCAAATACTGAATAAAATTTGACTACAATGAAACCGACAGAATCACCATCCATATCCCAATTAAATATCGTCAATTTTATGTAGAATTATATATAGCTGAAGCGGTTGCATTATGGGCAGATCATTGAGGACAAGGGACACATCAATTTAGTTGAATTTTAAAAACCATCATTTTATTTACCATATAAGGAAATCATTTCATAAAGGTTTTTCCGTAAAGAAAATAATTGATCGAGTATACTATTAAAAATACCCAAACATGTTCCCTCCCTCCCAGTTCTTTCCTGGCAGAACAACTCTAGCTGAAGCCTGCCAAAACAAAGACACGCAGTCTGAAAATGAGCCAGCAAAAGTGTCCAGAAAGAAAAAATAATAATAATAAAAAATAAAAGTTAGATGACTAATTTGACTAAATAGCAAATTTACTTTTCTAAAATCCTGTAGCTGAAATGAGAGAATGCGTACGGAGGGTAAAAATTTTCTAGAAGTGAACTGCTCCCTTTCTCCATCTATCCCAACATTTTCCTCTCCCACTTCGTGAGCTTTGCAAAATCGTGCCTGGCCTCCTAAGGTAATATTTGGTTGTTACTAGTTAAATTTAGAGGACAATATATTTTTAGTTAGCACATTAATTAAAGAATTAGCCCACATTTTATGAGAGCTTTATGATATGGTTCAAAGGTTATCATAGGAGCTAGCCCCTATAACTAACTATCACTCCCGATGATTAGAAAGAATTTTCATAAAGGTTAGCTGTTAGTTGTCATCTTCCTCTCGTCTCGCCCATACACCTACTTGAGCATGCAAAGCCCCCAACTCACTGTGCCTCTCATGAACAACTGCACACATTACTCACCTATTCAACATGCTAGCCCAATCACTCCACCCGTACCCCTTCATATGCATGTGAAGGGAAAAAAATTAGTAATCACTTTTGTTTATTTTTAATCCTAATCTACTAGCTCCTAGCCTGAAGGATCCTCCACTGCTGTCTTCGCCTAAAAAAGAAAAATCCACTGTCATCTTTCCCTCGTCTCGCCCATACAACTACTTGAGCATGCAAAGCCCCCAAATCACTGTGCCTCTCATGAACAACTGCACAACACCCCTCCTCCAATGGCTCTTTCTCCTACCTGCATTACAATGACCTGGCGCTCGTTCCTCTCCTTCTCACGCATAAGCCATCCGACCCTTCTTAAGTCTCTAGCACCGCCGACCTACTGCCACTTTCAATGTTCCTTCGGGTAAGCTAAAACCAAAACATAACCTAACCACCTCTCCTGGATTTTCCTCTCCAATTTGTTGCAAGAAAATAAATAAATTTGCCTACTCAACTTCTCGACAAGAATCATAATCAATTTCTTGCCATCAACAAGGCAATCGCCATGCATCACCCCATTTCACCCTCTCACATTCTCTCTGTAAGGCTCTGTTTGGCGCAGCTGCAGCTTCTTATCTTTTCAGCTGCAGTTGCGCTACCCCAGAAAGCTGCTGTGGGGAAGCAGCTGCGGGGAAGCTGGCTGCCTGTTTGGTGCAGCTGCATGAAAACAGCTGTGGAGCAGCTGTTTCTGGAAAAATGACCATCCTGCCCCTGTTTTGTAAAACTGTTTAAAAGAAGACTGTAACAACTGCATTTAAATCATCCTCTGGCATCAATATACAGAACATTCAACAGTGGTACAAAAAAAAAAAAAACTGAATTCAAAATATGCCAAAATTGCAAAAAACTAATCAAATTAATATATATGTAAATGTGTGATTCACTTCACTGAATTGAGCATCCATCAATGACATAAAAGTACAACGGAATTACTAAATAATTTAAACTAACAAATTGTCCACAATAAAAAATTGAGATGTAAAGGAGATTTAAAAAGGGATTTCTCCGGCAAAACAATTAAGGTAACGAGAATCGATCCCAAATATTCTCCAAAAAGTTGCAATTCTTTAGCAAAAAAGGTCCCAAATGCTAACAAGAAAAAAGGAGCATAATCTCGAGCAAAAAAGTGAGACTTCACAAGCCCCAATATTGTTATGTAAGAGAAGATGTTCCCTGCCTAGTAAGTCCATATAGATCCACCATATTTGGAAAATTGAAAAAGCATATAGCATCATTCTAAAACATTTCGTCCAACAAGCATAGCAATAAAGCCCTCTCATATAGTTTATCCGTAATCTAGCGTATAACAAATATAAACATCCTAAATCACAATACAAGCAATAGTTAAACCACTTTAGAACTCATTTCTCCAAGATGACATTAGGCATTAGGGAGCAGTAAACAACGAGAAATATTAGAGAGATAAAAAACTCACAGAGGTGTCGCGAAGGAGAAGGCCGGGAGTGGCGATCAAGCACGAACAAGGCCGGGTGAAACCTGTTTTGGGGCGTGTACGTCGGACGAACGCGAGGTGTCGAGATCAAGATCAGGCACGGGTAAAACCTGTTCTGGGAAGGATTCCTGGACGTTGGGCGGGACGTCGGGCAGGGAAGGAGCGAAGTACACGTCGTGCGGGAAGGAGCGAAGTAAACGGCGCGGGAAGAAAGAACAGCGTGACCTAGGGCCCAGAGGCAATTTCACGCATATCAGATGCGAAAGCTGGGGCAGCAGGGTATCCCACGGTCCGCCTTTCGTCAGCTTCGCCTTCGTACCTCCGCGAAGTCTCGTGCCAAACATCTATTTTCTGCGCTCCGGGACCGCGCAGCGCGAAAATAGCTGCGCCAAGCGAAGCCTAAGTTGAGAGAATAAAATCCACTCTAACAATCCTCTTCTTCCCCACTCAATCTCAATATAACAAATCTCATCGACAACCCAACTCTAGCTAGTTTCCACCTCACACTCTCTCTGCCTCTATCTCTCCTCATTTCCCTCTCGATTGAGATATATTCTCCTTTACCCTCTCTCATTATCTCTTTCATCATCTTTTTCTCTTTCTATCTCTAAAAAGATCAACAAACAAAAAAATATTATAATGTGGTGGGAAAGAGTCATTTGCATCTTCTCGTAACAACAGGAAGGTCCTGTCATCCATGTATATCTTCTCTGGAGATATAAAATACCCATTCATCGTTTTTTAAGTGCTCCCCACCCAAAGAACCTGAACCACCAACCATGCATAAATTTTTAAGTATTGTAGAAAATCCCAACTCCCAGTAGACGTCACTCATGAGGGGGAGACAATAAGAGACTGTTAAAAATTCTCCAAAATGTTGCTTGCAAAGAGAAAAAAATGATAGCATCTCAAATCAAATAACACAGCTAAAATGAATTTAATAGATACAAATTTATAAAATTCAGGACAAAAAAAATTGAACATCCAAATGTGATGTAAATTTTCTCGAAGGAACAATATTGAAAGCAAACAAGAAGCACAAAAAAATCTAGGGGTCTTCTAAATTCATTCGCAATGGATGATTAAAACCACCTTGAACTTTAAACTTATCAGAGCACATAATGGACTTAACTTGAAGCTGATGAAAAATGAAATGAACAGCTTTTCTATTCGTTTAAAAAAAGTTTAAGTGGAGCCTGTTTAAGTAAAATACAACTCACATGCGAACAATTGACATCTTAAAAAAACCCAAAATATTATTTAATCCGCAAAAGCCACCAGAACAACAATACGTCTGTGCAAGCAAATAGATGCTTTTTAATAACTTAAAAAATAAAGCTTTGCACATATAAGCTGTTTATCCACTAGTAAAATTTCTATAATTGCAAGCCTTGCACACGCTAAAACGTGCAAGTTATTTGCAAATCATGTAAAACATTCTATAAAGTATTCAAATTTAACATTTACATGTGCTCCGAAAAATGGGTTAAATGCTCAATCATGTCTTAGAATGCTGCACTGACTAAGAAAAAGTTAAATTCATTCTTGCTTCAACAGTTGCGAGATATTTTTAATTTAATATGTAGGTATATATTGATTTTTGAAAATAATATTTTAAATTTTGAAAAATAAGAATGGATGGATCTCATTCATTTAGTAGTTTAAATGAACGAGCACAATATCACAAGCAATGATTTATCCCGAGGAATAGACACACTACTTGATGATATGGCTTGACCAAATAAACTATAGAATTTATGACATTTGTTCTGTTCTGCGAACCTTTTTATTTTGACCGACAAGTGCTCTTACCTAATATTAAAAATTAAATAAGTTTTATATTACTTAAGTTCTTAAAGCTCCCTATAGAGGCAAACCCCTATAGTCAATTACGTCTCAAATGACTGAAGTTACCCAAGAGAACTCTCGATGATAATCAGAGGCATCTATCTTCATGAATTCCAATGTTAGGGTTTTCAAGGTAGTGTGTAAGAAAATCAAGTGGGAGAGGACCAAATAGGACAGTTATTTTTAGAATCAAAGGAGTGAGAACTAGGAGATGTCACAGAATAGAGGCAAATCACAATGACTTCCCAAACTATTCTATTGTTGGGCTTTAACTTTTAGAAGCAAATTTATTTACATTTCAGTTCTGCCAATTATTAACTATAGGAATTACATTTGCATAATGACCGGTTATACAAATAACCTAGAAGATAGGAGGATTTATGTCATATCGGACGACGGCCTCAGAACCTTAAGGTGAGTTAGGACTTAGATTGCACAACACGACTATGCAAATGCCTAAAAGATAAAGTGGAGATTTATGTCGCACTAGGCCAACTACCTCAAAGTTCTATGACTTGTTATTTAAACTAAGGAAATATTCAGCTGGTGTAGATTGTCCTCCTACGTTTGCTACATCTTTGTCGTGCAGACCTCGCAGTTTCACTCCGTCCCCCATGTCGTAGCGGTATTGAGTTCTGAATTTAAGTTTTAAGGTGTACATGCATTTGTTGGGTCAATGGCTTATCGCAGGTACCTCCTATAAAACCAAGCTACTGGCCTCCTATTGTAAAAGTTATGGTGCACATAAATAAAAGAAAATGCAATAAAGAAAAGCAGTTTATAAGGCAGTAAGGAAAAGCAATAGTAACTTGTAGTAAAGAAAGGAGAAGTAATAAAGTGCAGTAAAAGAAATAAATGCAGTAAGGCATGGTAAATATAGTGTAAATTTTAGGTACCTGAATTTCCTATTATTTACTATTGTTCCTGTAAATGGGGTTAGCACCACTGGCAAAAAGAGTAGGTATGGTAAGGAAATTTAGCTAGCAGGACAAACATGTGCTTATATATATATATAAGGATAAAAGACAGCATTATATGAAAAGCTCGAGAAAAAGAAAATGAAAACGACCCATGAAAAACTTGAAGAAAACGTAGGAAACATACAGAAAGCCTGAGAGGATCGTAAGCATGATGGTGGGGAGGACTAAAAATCAAGACCCTGTGTCAATTCAGGACCCTGGGGCCCAAACGAATCACCATGTATGTGTGATCCAACACTAAGTAAAAGTTACCGGCTTAAAAGTCACAGAGAAAAGGTTAATCCCTGACCTGTTCATATGATTGACCCCTGAATTTTTAAAAAATATTTGGAAAAGGCTTCATTTTTTTTAAAAAAAATTGATTTATCATTCTCTTAAAAGAATATATTTTGATTTTATTCAAAACTTAAAGAAAAACATTTTTGACTTTGTTTAACATTTGAAAATTTTCCATGTGTATACTTATGTTTAAAGAAATTTTCCTACACTAAAAAAATGTGGATGAGTTAGTCAAATCGTCAGCTTCGGACTTCTGACTACCTGTAAAAGAAAGGGGTAATCCTGTACTAAACGTTAGAGGTGCGGTACTGTCAATCCCTCATTCTCTTAAGCTCAATCAGGAATGTGCTAGGACTTCTCACACATACCTAGGTTGTTCTTTCATCAATGTCCTGAACACCAAACCATCCTACTTACAGTCATGCTTGATGGTTCATATGTAGCAAAATGTTATATATGCGAGCTTATGCCACGAGCATAAGCACTTAAAGCCAACCAAGAAGCAAAAGAAGAAAATGGGGTGGGAGAGAGGAGGAAACGACCCACCCAAAAGAACGGAAAAAGAAATGGTGGATCAGCCCTCAAAACCACGTAACACAAACAATCCCTAACATTCGACGATACGAATTTGAAAGACTCACCCAAAACTCCTATAACAAATGCCCCGACAGACCCCCACCAAACCCTCATAAAACTCAGGACATTAAGACCTCACACCTCCTCATAAGAACATGCTAACCTCCCAAAAGCGATATTTTCACTTTTCAAAACAAGAAACAAGAGTTCCCCCTCAAACATATCTCAAGACCGTGTTCAAAAAAATCATCAAACTGTCCCAAAGCCAGCAAACAATTCAACAGAAAATTTCAGCATATAAGTAGTCAAACAATCCCAGAAAGCTCTAATAAGTATGGCTAAAGATTCTCAAAATCGCAGCCCGAAGCTACCCATAACTAAATTATGTCAAGCCCAAAACTGAACCACCTTATGGTCAAAACTGTAGGCTCACAGCTGCCCAAAACAGCAGCCACCACAAGACCGAAACTGAGCCACCACTAGGCCAAAAGCCGAGCCACCACAATGCCAAAACCGAGCCACCACACGGCCAAAACCGAGCCACCACAATGCCAGATTTTGTAAAAGAATAAGGCAAATCTTTCAAATTTTGTAAAATGAGCCACCCAATCACTTAAATGTAGGTCAAGCCTCCAAATACCAAATATATAAGACTAAAGTAATACTCAATCTCCAAAATCTCAAGCAACAAATGAAGTAGCAAAACTACAAGTTTAAGATAGAAAAGCATTTAATCATCACAATATAATGCCAGACTTCGAACGGTGCTTGGGTGAACAAGAGACAAGTAATTAGAGCATGAAATATAGACCGAACCCTTCTAAGCAGTAAACATGTCATTTTATTCTTCTCAAGCTAAGATCAAGCATACAAGTAACGGTAAGCTCAAAGTAAAGAGGTAAATGTATAAACATAGCAAGAGTGTAACAAGCAACCCTCTTTTCTCTTCCCCTTTTTTTTTAACAAATTGCATGTAAATTGAACAACATATTGCCTCTTTAAGCAAAATGCAATGGTGGTGCTTCACATTTGCCTCTTTAAGCAAATCTTGCGCTCTTATTTTTGTTTCGAAAAAGTCAAGGCAAGCTATAGATCTAAATTGAACAACATATTATCCTTTAAGGATGCACAAAACAAGCATTATAATGTGGTGGAATGAGAATACCATATCCATATGTATACACCACATGAGGATGCAAGCCCTAAACCATCAAAGTGAAACCTGCATAGCTCAAAGAAACTTTAAAAAGAAAAAGACGTATTATGCTCCACAAAGCTATTTTAACCTAAAATCTGATTTCAAAGTCACATGCATTTGATGCCAACTTCAAGTAAACATAAGAGGCTATAGGATGCATGAAGCGAGTTAAGGAGCTCAATTAGCCTCAAAATATGAGGGCACTAAGAAGGTAAAAGACTATCAAGCTTTCATGCTCAAGCAAGTAATCCCTCTTTTAAAAAGAATGTATGACATTTCTTAGATTTTTTTTAAATGGGCCACTTGCATTTTCATTTTCTTTCTCTCCTATCATTCCATTTTATCTCCCCTCGCTCAATCTTGTCGACTCCGGTCCATGTAAGGAGAAAGATCAGATTGGCTTAATGGGGGCTCAATCTTGTCAACTTCATTCCATGTAGGGAGGAGGATCAGATTGGCCAAAGTATGTGACTTACATCCTCGCCCCATAGACAAGGTGGCCTGTTGCCCATGCAGCATAAGCATGAATATTTCGAGGAACATCAGAGCACATGCGGGTATTTTATATTTGTTGCCCTGAGTTCATTTTTAAATAGCTTGCACACATTTTTAAGACAGATTTGATTTGAGTTTAAACATTTGTTTCACCCGCACAACATTCTCGAGCCTTGTGATTGAACGTTCAGCACGTTAGTCAGAGCACAAGCCGGAGTTTCATATTTGTTGATTTTGACTATCTTTTAAGGAGGTTTTATTATTATTTGCATTGCCATTTTATCAGTAGGATTTCTGTAAAAATTTTTATTTAAGCTTCTAGTTTTGCGTTTTGTCTGCTTGTTTATGTGGGCTTACGAATTCGGTGGCGGGCATGCAAAACTTCACTTCAAGGGCCTCAGTATTTCATTATGTTTTATTCTAGATGCATGTTGCAGATCCAGTGGCGATGAAGAAATCATAAACTTACATATTTGGAATTATGTATCTCTCCCATCCTCGGCTCCTATTTGAGTGTCCAGGTAAACCTCCCTCACAGGTTTCATTCGAGGTAGTTGACGAATCGTTGAGTCCCTTGTGAGTCATGCAGGTTCTATTTATATTTGATTCCTTTGTTTAAAATAATTCATGCAATCATTTTAGTCTTTAATATATAGCTTAGCAGATTTCATTCTAATTAAATTTTGGTTTTAAGTGAATTCAACTTGTTCTTTTATGATCGGCATTCCGATCAAAATAGACGTATTACCGAGGTTTCTCATAATCAATTTGGATTTATGTCGGACAAGTCTACTATGGAAGCTATACATTTATTGAGAGGTTTGATGAAGAAGTACATAGATAAGAAAGAGGATCTACATTTGATTTTTATTGATTTAGAAAAAACTTATGATAAAGTTCCTAGAGATGTTCTTTAGGGAGTCCTTGAAAAGAAAGTTATTGATATGACTTATATTCAAGTCAGTAAAGATATGTATACCAGAGCTGTTACATGTGTTCGAACTGAAGGAGAATTGACCAAATATTTTACTATTTTTGTTGGTTTACATCAGAGATCGGCTTTAAGCCCATATCTTTTTGCTTTCTTTATGGATGGTCTTACTGAACATTTATAAGAGGATGTACATTGGTGTACGTTTTTTGCTGATGATATCCTCCTTGTGGATAAGACGAGAGAAAAAGCCCAGGAAAAACTTGAATTGTGGAGGTCTACATTGGAGTCTAAAGGTCTTCGTTTGAGTAGAGCTAAAACTGAATACATGGAATGTAATTTTAGTTATAGTAACTCTAGTGACAGAAGTGTAACTTTGGGTGATCAAATTTTTAAAAAGTGTGAACAATTTAGATATCTCAGGTCCATTGTTCAAAGCGATGGTGATATATATGGGGATGCTAATAGTAGAATTCAGGTTTGTTGGTTGAAGTGGAGGGATGCGTCCGGACTATTGTGGATTTAAGATGGTGGTGAGACCTGCAATGCTCTATGGTGCTGAATGTTGGCCTTTAAAAGAGAAACACAATGCTAAGTTAAGTGTTGCTGAGATGAGAATGACTAGGTGGATGAGTGGCTTTACACTTAGAGACAAAATGCGAAATGAATATATTCGTAATAGGTTAGTGTTGCACCAGTGACAGACAAAATAAGAGAGAGACGCCTTAGATGGTTTGGTCACATTAAACGTCAACCACCTGATGATCCGATTAGGAGAGTAGATGTTTTAGATTCAACTTATGTTATGAAAGGCAGAGGTAGACCTAGGAAGACTTGGGCTTATTGCATAAAAAATGATCTTAATTTATTAGAATTAAATGAAAATTTGACACTAAATAGGACGCAATAGAGAAAAAGGATTCATGTAGCCAACCCCACTTAGTGGATTAAGTCTTTGTTGTTGTTGTTGTATTCTAACACATACTTCAAGGCATTTTAGTAAAAAATCCATTTTAAGATGCAAATGCTCGGTATCACGTTATATTCAAGAAATGCAATAATCAGTTCTTAGACCTAATTCTCTACGCATAAAAATAGAGTTGCAAAGTCAATAACATGGTGAATTATTCAAATAAATTCAAGTCACATAAAAACATGGGATCGATCATATGTAAGCAATGAAACAAAGTCATCAAATTCAAAATTACGAAATTCAACAAGTACCCAGATGTGACCAAATTGATGGAAAATCTTAACTGACTAATACCCGGCTATCACGAAAATGCCCTTAAATACCAATGCAGATCATTTGGGGGTCAAATAAAGATATAACTTTAGAATTTTTCAAAATGTATTATAAATGTAGAGTTATTTTAAAGAAATTTACCATTTAAAGCTCAAGAATAAAATTCATTTAAAGCAGTACTTTGTCAAAAATAATAAATTTAAACTTAATCTAAGATCAGAAAAAGCCAATACCATATCAAAACGTAACTCTATGATCACTTGTAAGAGATCTAACACCAATAAAAATGTGAGTTATATGTTCTATGTCAGCATGATTTTGCCTCTAAAGGAGGCCACAAGAACAAGCACTTCCTGTGAAAGCATTCTAACAAGATGGTTCGCCTATTAATGATACCAATATACTACATGGTCAGGATTGAAGTACTTATGGACCCAATGACTCAGCAACCCTGGAATATTCAATCATATTATACGTTATATATGGCATGACATTTTTCTAGTTAAGATTAACTTAAAAATATCACATCAGATAAATATCCATCCAATGTGTATTAAATATTCTTGGATGATGCAAACTATGACTGGTGACAATGATGCTTCATCATGTTAGGCCCAGCACCTCCCCTGATTATATATATCAAGATCCAAGACAACCATGAATAATTTTAACATAGAATTTTGATTAGTTTTTAAATGCCATGAAGATTGAACTAAATGCACTCCAATGAGTTTTATAAAGGTTTATTTTATTGTTTATTTTAACACGGCCTTCAAGGCATTTTACTAAAAAAAAGCTATTTTAAAATGCAAATGCTTGGTATCATCGTTATATTCATGAAATGCAATAATTGGCTCCTAGACTTGATTTTCTACAAATAAAAATAGAATTGACAAAGTCAATAACATGATGAATTATTCATATAGATTCAAGCCATATAAAAGCATGGGATCAATCATCTATAGGCAAGCAAACGAATTTGTCAAGTCCAAAACTATAAAATTCAACAAATCAAATACCCAAATGATGGTCATATTTATGAAAAATATCAAACGACTAGGAGCTCATTGTCATGGAAATGACCTTAAATACCAATGCAGATCATTTAGGGGTCAAATATGAATAAAAGTGTACAATTTTTCAAAAAAAAAAAATAAATGTATAGTTATTTTAGAGAAATTACCATTTAAAGCTAAAGAGTGAAATCCATCAACCCTTTGCAGTAGTTTGTCAAAAGTAATAAATTTAGAACTAGCATAAGATCAAAATAATTCAAACTCATATCAAACATAACTCTATTATCACTCTTAAGACATTTAATGCCAATTAAGATGTGTTATATTATATGTCCACGTGATTTTGGCTCTAAATGGCGCCACAAAAACAAGCAGTTATGGTTAAAGAATTCTAAAGAAATGGTTGATCTATTAATGGCACTATTATGTTACGGTCACGATCGAAATCCTTATGGACTTAATGACTCAAGAGCCCTGAAATTTTCAATCATATTATATGGTTGATATGGCCAAAACCTTTTTCTAGCTAATATTAACTTAAAATTATCACATCAGATAAATATCCACGAAATGTCTATTAAATATTCTTGGACGACGCAAACTAAGATTGAAAATAAGGATTATTCTATCATGTTGGGTCCAGGACCTCCCTTGATTAAATATATCAAGATCCATAACCCTGAATAAATTTACCATATAATTTTGATCATTTTAAATGCCCTGAAGATTGAAAAGTAAATGCACTCCATGAGTATCATAAAAGTTTATTTTATTGTTCATTCTAACACAGCCTTCAAGGCATTTTAGTAAAAAAAAAAATCCATTTTAAAATGCAAATGCTCAGTATCACGTTATATTCATGAAATACAATAATCGGTTCTTAGACCTGATTCTCTATAAATAAAAATAAAATTGTCAAAGACTATCAAGATGAATTATTAATATAAACTCAAGCAATAAAAATACATGGGATGAATCATCCATAAGCAAGCAAGCAGTCCTTCATGTTCAAAACTACAAAATTCAACAAGTCAAATACCCAGATGATAGTCATATCGATGGAAAATCTCAACCTACTGGGATCCTGCTATCACATAAATGACCTTAAATACCAATGCAGAATATTTGGAGATCAAATATAGATTAAAAGCTTAAAATTCTTCAAAAAAATATTATAAATGTGAAGTTATTTTAGATAAATTTATCATTTAAAGCTGAGTAAAATTCATCAACTCTCCGCACTACTTTGTCAAAAGTGATAAATTTAAAACTAATCTAAGTTAAAAGAAAAGTCAATATCATATCAAATGTAACTTTATGATCACTCTTAAGACATCCAACGCCAATAAAGATGTGTTAAGTTCTGTGTCAGTGTGATTTTACCACTAAATGACACCACAACAAACAAGTAGTTGCGGTCAAAGCATTCTAACAAGGTGATTTATCTAATTAATAACACCATTATATTACAGTCATGATTGAATTATTTATGAACCTAATAACTCAAGTACCCCAAAATTTTCAATTATGTTATACGTTTGATATGGCACAAAACATTTGTCTAGATAAGATTAACTGAAAAATTATCACCTCAAATAAATATATACGCAATGTCTATTAAATATTCTTGAATAACGCAAACTATGGTTAATAACAAGGATGCTTCTATCATTTTGGCTCCACCACCTCCTCTGATTAAATATACTAAGATTCATGACAACTCCAAATGATTTTACATTAGAATTTTGATCAGGTTTATCATGCATATTGTACACTAAACCCGAAAATACTTACATTTTAATGTTTTGCGTCTATTTATTCACAACCTTAAAAAATAAGGCCCCATGATAGTACAAAATTTTGTAGTGTTTGAAAAGAACTTTGACAAAGGAATTCTATTTGAAAAGGAGATATCTAATTTTTCATACATAGACGTAGATTATGTGGGTTCTATGATAGCATGAGACCAAACTCAAGATACTACATATTCTTAAGTGACATTCTCGTGAATCGTGACTGGTGTCACAAATAACAAAAATTTATAGCAAAGTATACCACAAGCCAAATTTAAATCTATGCCACTAGAAATCTACAAATTAGCATGACTACAAATTATTCTAAAAAACTTGAAAAATTAAATGAAAAGGTTTGGGAGTTTCTTGGCTTACTAAACTCTTTAATATTATTTTAAAGACTAAAAAGATGTCTAATGAGTGGAGGAAGAGTATTTTGGTCCACATTTTCAAGAATAAAGGGGATGCACAAGAGTGTACAAATTATAGAGGAATTAAGTTGATATGTCTTTAAAATTATGGGAGAGGGTAATTGAACATAGGCTAAGACATATAATAAAGATTTCTCATAATCAATTTGGATTTATGACAGGCATTTCTACTATGGAAGCTATACATTTATTGAGAGGTTTCATGGAGAAGTTCAGAGATAATAAAGAGAATCTACATGTGATTTTTATTAATTTAGAAAAAAGCTTACGATAAGGGTCAAAGAGATATCCTTTGGAGAGTTCTTGAGAAGAAAGGTGTTGATATGACTTATATTCAAGTAATTAAGGATATGTATACTAATGTTGTTACTTGTGTTCGAAAAGGAGGATTGACCAAATATTTTTCTATTTATGTTGAATTACATCATGGATCAGCTTTAAGCCCATATATTTTTGCATTAGTTATGGATGGTCTTACTGGACATTTACAGGCGGATCTATCTTAGTGTATTTTTTTTGTTGATGATATCCTACTCGTGGATAAGACGAGAGAAAATGCCCAGGAAAAACTTGAATTATGGAGGTCTACATTGGAGTCTAAAGGCCTTCGTTTGAGTAGAACTAAAATTACATGAATTGTAATTTTAGTAACAGTAGCGCTAGTGACATAAGTGTAACCTTGGGTGATCAAATTATTTAAATGTTTGATCGATTTAGATATCTCGGGTCTATTGTTCAAAGCGATGGTGATATAGATGGGTATGTTATCAGTAGAGTTCAAGTTGGTTGGTTGAAGTTGAGGAATGCTCCGGGCCTATTGTTTGATAGAAAAGTATTGCTTGATTGAAAGAAAAAATTTATAAGATGGTGGTGAGACCTGCAATGCTCTATGGAGCGGAAAGTTGACCTTTAAAGAGAAGCATAATACTAAGTTAAGTGTTGTCGAGATGAGAATGATTAGGTGGATGAGTTGTTTTACACTTAGAGACAAAATGGGAAATGAATATATCCGTGATATGGTTGGTGTAGCTCAATTGACTGGACAAAATTAGATAGAGTCGTCTTAGATGGTTTGGTCACATTAAACGTCGACCATCTGATGATCCGATTAGGAGAGTAGATGTTTTAGATTCGATTTACGTTAAGAAAGACAGAGGTAGACCTAGGAGGACTTGGGCATATTGTATCAAAAATGATCTTAATTTATTAGAATTAAATGAAAATATGACACTAAATAGGACGCAATGGAGAAAAACGATTCATGTAGCCGACCCCACTTAGTGGGATTAAGGCTTTGTTGTTGTTATATTAAATGAAAGTGTTCTATGAGATTTATTTATGATTACAAATTAGTTATCAATAATGCAAATAATCTCATACAACGCGACCGCACAAAGTTATTGGAGTTGCCAAACATTTTAAAACCAACAAGTTTGACAACTATCTATTTTGTAAATAGTTCATAGCCACAAATGATCAACTTAGTGATGGACTCACAAAAAGAGCTATTAGAAATAATTTTTCGAAAATTATCAAGCTTGGAATGAATAACATTCATCCATCTATTTGAGGATAAGTGTGGAAATGCATGAGACATCGCTCACCTCACTATGCAAGAAACTCCAAACCCTCATGCTAGCTAAAACCAAGTGGACTATCCGCCCCTCACAGCAAGGGGGAACAACAACCACCTCACTGATCTAAGGACCTACCATCTCATCTCTAGCTATACATAATAAATGGATGGGCTATCATTTCCTGTGTTTATTTCATCATTATTGATTTCCAATTATAATTATTTTGTAGCTCTTTCTATCCATGATATTCAGTACCTAATTTTAAGCAGTTCACCTAAAAAATGTTACCAGGATTGTGTTGGAATTTTAGAAAGAATTTATCTTTAGTAAATTCTATTATTAGTATGTTTCTATTTTATAAGTTAGAATTATCAGTATCAAATAATTTTTATTTCCTTCTTTTATTATGGAGAGTTATGGTTGAATTTATTATTTTTATAATCTAAGAGTCATCCCCATCTATTTATCATGCAATCATTTTCTATGAAATTAAGAAGAATAATTATTTTTCCCCTCATGAAGCTACATGGAATCAGAGCCCACCTTCACCTTCGCAATGGCGACCTAATCACTTTGAGATTCTCCAAGAGTTCTGCATCGCGGCAAACTCCTCGCAATATAGTCGTCATTAGAACTCACTAGGAAGACAACTAATGGATTGCGACAGACCCCTCGCGATACAGCACCGACTAGTGCTCGATGGGAAGATAATGATAGGATCGTGTGAAGGCAATGGCTGAGCCGCGACAGACCCCTCGCAATACAGTCACAATTAGGGCTAGCTAGGAGGAAATGGTTGTATCGACCGGACATCACATTACATTTCTTGACATTCCTCTTGCATCAAAATTGTGTCCATCCGAACTAGGGTGTATTTCTTTTTTCCTCGAGATAGTCATTGCACGGTTGTTGCTCTTCTCAAAATCTGAGAATGACGTACAAATTAACAATGATGACAAGATTTCAAGGAAATTCTAATACATCGATAAGTTCCAATAATTTTGAAACCACCTCACCTCACCCTATAGCTCCTCTCATGGGTGTATAGGATAATTATTTTTCTCAGGATTTACCACCTTATCTCATTGTTAAAACACTTAATGGACATAAGTACCTCGAGCAAGTTCAATACATAAAAATAGTGATCAACATGAGAGGCAAAATTAGCTAATTAACAGGAGAAATTTCAAAAACCTACTATTAGTGATCTGAATCTAAAACTAGCAGTCTAAAAATTCTCTAGTGATATCATGGCTGATTAACTCCATGGAATCTATCATAGGAAGGTCTTCTCTACTCATTCCAACTGCTCGACATATCTGGGAGGTCATTCAAGAGGTCATTCAAGATCTCTATTCAAACTTAGAGAATTCTTTGTAAAGTTTTGAGTTGAAACCTGAACTTTAAAAATCCAAACAAAACAACTGTAATATTACTACATATTATAATGAGTTGATAACCTATAATAAGAGCTTGATCAATGTTATGATGGTATTTGAGAGAATTTGAACGATTATGCTCGTCAAAATTAGAGAGAAAAATGGTTGGGCCTACATGTACATAACTGGCCTTAATCGGAGCTTAGATGAAGTCCAAGATCGAATCCTTGGGAGGAAACCAATTCTACCCTCAATTCAAAAAGACTTTTCTGAAGTAAGATGTGAAGAGTCGAGAAAAAAAATTATGTTGTGCAACATCGAATCGTCTTGCAACATTCAACAAGAGAACTCGGCTCTTATGTCAAAAGTGGTTGATACTTACAAAAAAGGACAGAAGAAATCATAATGCGAGCATTGAAAAAAAATTTGGCACAGGAAGGAAACTTGATGGAAACTCCTTGGTAACCTGTAAATAGGAAATTAAGTTAAGTGTGAAGATAGTGCCTATAAAACCACTGCAAGAGAAACTCAGGAGCTACCTATTAATTCCAAATATAGTCACTTTCACCAAAAAGCAATCAGAGCACTCGCACAAATTGTTTCAATCACCAAAATTATTTGAGTCTATATTGCTCCTTAGTACCGAAGAGTACCTCTATGCCTACTGCTTTGTTAGGTGTTATTCCCAACTTTTCTCATCCTTGGAATATTGATTTAGAGGCAATTGATCGCATGACCGGTTGTTCTAAATTATTTTTCTCAAATAGACCTTGAACCGACAATAAAAAGTTCAAAATTTCTGATAGTTCCCTCTCAGTAAATTTCTAGATAAAAACTTGTTGAAATTCAAAATAATACGGAATTAAACGGAATAAATTTCACTGATATGAGAGGGGGCATAAATAACCCTTCCATAAATCCTAGAATAGGAAAGATGATAAAAAGAAAACAAAATGAAAGGAAAGATATATTATCTAATATATCTAATTAATCAATTCATATTAATTATTTGGAGATTAAAAAAATAACATAAAATAGAAAAGCCTAAAATAGAAAAAGAAATAACTCCTAATTCAAAGAAATAAAAATAAAATAGGAAAGAAAATAGCTCTTAATATAAGGAAATAATTTATTCCTCGTAACTTCCCACAGGAATAAATTATTTCCTACTATAATTTATAACACTCCCTCTCAAGTTGAAACATTGAATTTTAAAACTCTGCAGAAAGGTCTGCTGCAGTAAAGATTGCAGAGGAAAGTCTGTTGCAGGAAAGATTCTAAAGAAGGGCCTGAAGCAGGAAAAGGCTCTGGAGAAGGGTTTGTTGCAAGGCAAAAGTCCAAAGGAGGGCCAAATGAAAGAAAAAATCAGAAGTGTTAACAGAGAAGCTTTTTGGGCGACAGGAAGGCCTGGAAGTACACAGGGAGAAACTTGTGAAGGCAATTTAGCTGGCCAACATCTCTCACGTGAAATGTCGATATGAAAAGGAGCCTACTAGAGAAAGACTAGGGATAGAATTCAGTAGAACGAGTACATGTAACGACAAAATACTCAGCGATGAGCAAATTTTCCATTAGAAAATAAAATCCAAAAAACACTTTCGTTGCATGAACTACAACTGCAGAAAATCAATGCCTACAATGAGGCCCGACAGATGAACATGGACCAGAGAAGCATGCAAATTATAGCCTTAAACGGACCGACTTTCGATCATGAATAAACTTGCAAAGCATCCAATGCAACCGCAACCTAGCTAGGTGTGGTAAAAAAAAAAGCACAGCAAAAATGGATCTCCTCCAGGATGTTTAGAATCCTTGGTCACAAGTCTTACCTCTTGGAAACCAGAACAACGTTGTCTGAAACTGCTATACATTCCAAGAAGAACATAGGCCACTGCCTATCCTATCGTAATTAGCATGCCAAGTAACTTCTTCGCTCCAATAAATATAGCTCAATCTTCTCTAATTCTATTATCGACTTCAATAATCGTGGATCCAACCAGCAGTTGCGTAACTAGTTTAGATGTCACAATGGGAGTGATCACCAACTCCAAAACAGTTCCTCTGTTGGACACGTGAAGTACACGCATCCAGTAGAACGAATCTGCATCGATGATAGAGTGGATGCCATAGAGAGGAATCTGACTACAGACCAGAAAAATGAAAAGAGAGATCACCGTGTAGATGACCTTCTCCCTGAGAGGTAAACTTCAATCTGCACTCTCCAACTCCAGCAAGATCGTCAAGAACGGCCTCACGAGATGCAACACCATAAATACTTCATCATTTTTTCTGCAGATCAAGCAAAGTAGAGAATCCTTGAAATTTTAAAAAAAGACAAGATTGAAAGAAAACCGAACCGTAGCGTAACATCAATGATATATCGGAGGAAACTGACGGTAAAATAGACGAGCCCTAGCTTTCTCTTCTCATAAGCTTTACATCGTCGCGGAAACAACATGGATGTGCTTCGCAAACTGGTCAGACGAAGATGACAACGAGTTAATATCTCGAAGGAATGAACATATGTTAGCAAGAAAAGGTACGGGAGAGAATGCGTCCCTACCTTCCTGCAGGGCGAATGGCAGGAAGGGAGTCCGGCGGATAGGGTAAGGAATTTGGCTCTGATGCCATGTTTAAATTCAGAATAATGAGGAATTTGGCAGAATTAATTTCATTGATATTAGAGGGAGTATAAATAAACCTTACAAGAATCTTGGAATAGAAAAGATAATAAAAAGAAACTAATATTAATGGAAATATACCTAATATCTTCAATTAATCAATTCATATTAATTATTTGGAGATAATTATTTAGAGATAAAGGAAATAACACAAAATAAGAAATAAATAACTCATAATTCAAAGAATTAAAATAGAAAACAAAATAACTGCTAATCTAAGAAAAAAATTTATTCCGCATAACTTTTCATAGAAATAAATTATTTCATAATATAATTTCTACAAACTGTCAAACTCTTCTTGTTGTTAATACTTCCAATGTTATTCATATTAATAATCTACCGTGTAACCTATTGACCGTTAGTAAAATTATTGTTAATCATCAATGCCAAAGCCAACTTCTTATCTTCTTATTGTGAGTTTTAGAAATCGATCACGGGGAGGATGATTGACAATGCTAAGGAAAAATATTGACAGTTATTTTGATGATGAATTTGACTCAAATAGACAATATCAATATACTGGTTTAAATTTTATTTTTGTTTTTATAAACAATAAAATTATGTCATGGCATTATATATTAGCTCATTCACTTTTCAGTATCTTAAGATAAATATTTCACAAATTACTTCAGAAAAAAATCTATTTTTATTTCAATGTGAAGCTTGTTAGTTGCTAAACATCAGCTTGCATCATTTTCTCCATAAATATACAAATCAACTACACAATTTAGTCTGATTCATAGCGATATCAGGGATCCTTGTAAAAACCATACACATTCCGAGAAAAAATGGCTTTTAACTTTCAATGGTAATCACTAGGTTAAGTTGGGTTTATTTAATGAAAAATAAATCAAAAGTGAAAATAAATTTTAAAAACTTTTACACCACGACAAAAAAGTTCAAAAAAACATTCAAATAGTGTGAAGTAATAATAGCCGAGATTACTTCAAAATATTTTTGGTTAATTTTTCCACAAGAAAAAGAATATTGCATCAAAATGCTTGTGTCAACATGCCCGAACAAAATCGTATGGCTGAAAGAAAAAATAAGAAATTATTAGAGGTAGATCGCACATTACCATTCAACAAACAGGAACCTAAATATCATGCTTTTGTTCACATTCATAATCAAGGAATACTTGAACCTCAAGCCAAAAATGAGTTTGTTGGTTATGCTTCTAACCAAAAGGGTTATAAATGCTTTAATCTCAATTCTAAAAAATGTGTTACCATGAATTTCATCTTTTTTAAATTACAACTTTTTTTCACCTCATTTTCAAAAGAGAAACAAAACAAAGATTTGTCTACCGAGTTTAGGATTTTCTTCAAACTAAAAACAATCAAAATAGAATATCCCAGTTCAAATTAAAAATCCAAGCGATGTTATATAATGTGAGTGTCTCAAGTCCTTTTGATATTAAAGTTTCGACAATGTCATCTCATGATGTTCAAAATAAAGAAGAAACATAAAAAAAACTTACCGAAAAGGACTGCTCAAAAGAAAATGCCTGCGAATCATTTGCACTGCCCAAAATTTATGAACCCTGCTAATGTCCTCACTAATCCTTTACTCCATATTTAGTCCATTTCAACTTCAATTTCTAAGTCTTCTAGTTCAAAATCTGAGCAAATTTGAATCCTGAGTCTAATGAGTCTAGGTCTCCCATTGAGGAAAGGTCTTGCACTCAACAATCATTGTCCTATTATATGTCGTATGAAAACCTCTTATCAATTTTTCATGTTTCTACCTCATAATTATCGTGTATAAGAATTCCTAGTATTGTACAAAATGTTTTGAAAGTCTAAGTACAAAAATGTTATTTTGAGAAGTTGAAAGTTCTTGAAAAAATGATGTGTGCAAAATGTTTGATCTACATTGAGGAAAGATGACTTTTGAGTGCAAATGAGTGTTTACAATCAAGTATAACTCTAATGGCTCTCTAGAACGATATAATGATCAATTATTTGCCAATAATTAAACTCAGACCTATGTCGTTGATTATTTAGAGAAATTCATCCCAGACACAAAATTAAACTCTGTAAGGGTTTTTCTGTCATTTGCAAATAATCTTGACTGGCCCATACAAAAGTTGGATATAAAGAATATTTTATTCAATAGGGACATTAAAGGAGTGTATATAAATGCACCTCCAGGATTTAATGAAAAGTTCGGCACAAAGATGTGCAAACTGAAAAGGTTCTTATATGGGTTGAGCATGGTTTGAGAAATTTACATTATTTTTAAAAGTTAGGGATAAACTCAAGAACTGGGAGATCATATAATATTCTTCAGACATTCAAATGATAGGAAGATATTCATACTAATTCTGTATGTGGATGATATTATTCTCAGCGAAAATGTTGCACATGAGATGAACCATTTGAAAGCTTCACTATCATTCATTTTTAAAACCATGGTCTTAAGATCTCTAAGGTATTTCCTTGACATTATTGTTGAAATAAATTGAAGTATGTTATTAATCTTCTAAAGAAAATTGGGATGATTAGGTGTAGACCTGCAAACACTTCAACTAATCCCAATCAGAAATTGGGAGATAAAAAGAAAGGTGATTTAGTGAGTGTACTTAGATTTAAAAAATTAATGAGAAAATTGATATACTTATCACATACACGACCATATATTACCTTTGTGGTGATTTTGGTAAATCAATTTATGCATTCAACCTAGAGAAACACTAGAGACAGTCAACAAAATTTTCAAATATCTAAAAGGTACACCAGGTAAAGACTTACTCTTTCAAAAGACCACACAAAAGACTATAAAGGCATATACTGATGCAGATTGGGTAGGTTCGGTTATTGGTTGATGATCAACTTCTATATATTGTACCTATGAGCGGGAAAACTTGGTTTTATGGCAAAGGAAGAAACAGAATGTGGTTGCAAGGAGTAGTGTTGAGGCAGAATGTAGGGTTATGGCTAGTGTAGTATTTGAGAAGTTATGGTTCAAAAGAACTTTTCAAGAGCTACAGATCCTAATAAGCATGTCAATGAAGTTATACTGTGACAATATAGCAGCCATAAGCATCGTAAAAAATCCAGTGCAACATGATCGCACGAAGCATGTGGAGATTGACAGGCACATCATAAATCAAAGTTCATTGTGGAGTTATTTGCATATCATTTATCCCTATTATTCAATAAATAGTGGATAACTTCACCAAATGACACTTCGGGCCTACATTAAGCTTCTTGTACGCAACTTGGGCATAAATATCTATTCTCCAACTTAGAGAGGGGGTCTTGGATCTTTAGGAAGACTATACTTTTAGTATATTCTATTATTAGAGTGTTACTATATTTAAAAGTTATAACTATTGGTATATCATAATTTATGTTTCATTCTTTTATCATGAAAAGTTATGGCTGAATTGATTATTTCCCTAATGTGGGAGTCATCCCCTATTATTTATCTTGTAATTGTATTCTATGAAATTGAATAGAATTAATTATTTTTCCCTCCTAAAACTATAGATTGTATAAAATCTCTAAGCGTACTAAAATCATATTCACCGAAACAATTTTCCAATTCTCTACAGTCAACAAATATGTTTTATTAAGCAACAAACCAAGCAAAGCTGGCTTATACCCGATCACAATAAAGAATAAAAACTTCCATAATTACCCTCAAATTTAGCATGTGCATTTGTGTTGTCTGGATTTTATAATCTCCTTATAAATGTTATAAAGGAAATGGCAACATGAATTCCCAGATAACAACAGTATTATACCGGCAGGACAATATAATCAGTAAACGATGACATGATTTTCATGGTGAAAAAGTATGAATCTACCAAACAAGAAAATCACTCACTCTGTAATGGCAGTGCTTGTTGCTGCTTCTGCTGAATTGGAGGAATAAATGAAGATATGTTGGATAGAATGTTGGATTGTTTGCACCCTTTTCCAATGTTTTGGCTTTTCCTAATTCTGTCACTGGATCTACATGATATCCTTGGCGTTTTAGACCTTTTACTCACTGCTTTGGTAGATTTCCCAAGTTTGTACCTATGATTCTCTTTGTTCTTTAAGTTATACTCTCTATCTGGATATTCAAATCCAAGACTGGATGCAGCATCTGAGTTTACAGATTCCAGGCTATCTCTCACCACAAATTCCTTGAAATTGGAAAGAAAACATGTGCCATTTTGAAACAATGAGGTCACATCAGACAATGGTTTGCTATTTGTTGATACTTCAATATTTCTTGAAGGTCGTTGAGTGGAATAGCCCACCTGAACGACATCTGCATTTTCTTCAGTAGTGGAGGAATTTTCATCAATACGGAAGCATACAAGCTCTGGATTAGAACTAACTTTCACTGAACTAGAACTCTTTTTCCCAGACAGCCTAGTATGGCTGAGTTTTATAGCTGGAGGGGTTAAAGGAAGACTCTGCAACTCTGAACCAAACCTAGCACTTAGAGAGGATAGAGAATGAGAACTTTCAAAAACAGGACTATCCAACTGTGATCCATTATTGCAAAACATGCCCATTGGCTTAATGTTGGGACTCGAAGTAAATTGTTCTATGACTGGATTATTACACTCTAGGGAAAAATCCAAGTCCATTTTCTGAAGTGTGCCAAGAGGTGATAAGTTAAAAACATCTGAAATGATATCTATTCTGTTCATTATGGAAGTCTTAGGCCTTGGGGTGAGAAGAATGCTTGACTGACGAAGCTGTTCAAGGACGAAAGCTCGTTCTTTTGCAAGGCTGGGAAAGTCAGCATCTTTAAAAACAATATTATCCTCCTCATATGGAAGATCAATGCTGTATCCCTCAAATTCAGGCATGTTCTCATCACAACGGGATTCAACACCAGCAGTATCTGATATACAAGTGACAACACGTCTGTCTTCTGCATCATATGGTTCTTCACCCTCTTCATAGCCCTCATGGTGACAAAGACTCTCAGAAGCTTTTTTTTCAAACGCATCCACTCCACACTGAGAAGTGTGATGAAATCCTGAATCAAATGGCACAAAGTTAGCTGGTATAACTTCATCCTTTGAACAGGCACTGATAATTTCTTCTACTATGTGGGAAGTAGTAGAAGATTGTTCATTTGAAAGGCTGGGAATGTCAGCATCTTTGAAGTCGCTATTACCCACAAAAGGAAGAGCCATGTTAGTAGCATCAAATTCAGGCAAGTTTTCATCACAATTGGGCTTAATTCCAGCAATATCTGATATACTAACATCACAGTTGTATGAATGTTGTATTTCCTCACCCTCGTTAAACACATCATTGTGATCAATACTCTGAGAAGCAATGTTTTCAGATGCATCCAAATGTGAAAAAAATTTCTCAACGCTATGAGAACTGTGATGAATATCTGATTCGCATGGCAAAAATTTAGAGGTTCTAACATCATCCCTGGAGCATACATTAATAATTTCTTCCACTACAGCTGGAATAGCAGAGGCCTGTTGTTTTGGAAGGTTGGGTTGGTCAGCATCTTTGGAGATATTAACCTCTATCGTACATGAAGGGCTGATAGTAGATCCCTCAAAATCAGGTACAGTCCCATCACAATTAGACTTTACACCAGCAGTATCTGAAGTGCCAGTACTATCAACTCTCTGCAAATGTTGGTTTACATTATATGACTCGCCCTCCTCAGAAACACCATACTGGACAAGACATTCAAAAGCTTTGATATCCACTTTTGAAGAATACATTTTAGCACCATGAGAAGCGTGATCAATTTGAGACTCAAATGGCATGACATTGCCAAATCTAACATCATCCATTGAGGGTACGCTGAGAAATTCTTTTAACAAGTGGGAAGTGGTAGAAGCTCGTTCCTTTTCAAGGCTGGGAATATTATCATCTTTGCAAAAAATATTATCCTCTACCACATGTGGAATATCAATGTTGGACTCTTTCAAATCAGCCATTGTCTCATGACAGCTGGAAATGACACCGGCAGTATCAGATATATCATTAATATCACATCCGCACAAACTTTGGAGTGCTTCAAATGGCTCTTCACCCATTTCGGGTACATCATGTCTATCAAAACTTGCAGAAACTTTATTTTCATATGTACCCACATATGAGTGTAATTTTTCCACTCCCTGAGAAATTTGATGAATTTCTGATTCAAAGGCATTAAGGTTAGTAGATCTACCTACTTCCGTTGAACAGGCACTACGAATTTCTTCTACTGCATGGGGAATCTTATTTTGTTCAATCACAGTTGGTGCAATCACAAAATCATGGAGGCATGATTTAAAATCAGAATCATCCTGCAAACTAAACTTTAGTTCTGGTCATGATCCAAAAAACGTAAGGTCATAATGAAGTAAATTCAATTTCAGAAAGATAATGTAAAGACGACTTATTTTTGCATTGTTGACAAAGTTAAAAACACTTATGTAAGAGAAGAATATAGTCCAACAACCTGAAATGAAAGCAACTCTTTAGGAGCGCATGATGATAATGGATGACACTAGTGTACCTCTCTGATTGATTAAATATAATAAGCAGACGATTATAATATTCATAAAATGAAGGAATCAACAATATTTCTACAGTATACATTGATGGGGACATGACAAAACAGACTTCGATAAAAAAAATTGACCACGCTGAAAAAGATTAGACAATTTGTCAATATGAGGCATTCACATTTAGTTAAAAACCTTGTGCATCTTAGTTTATGTTAGTTTAGTGAAATACTAAATATTCTGTCATGTTGTTTATAGCATCATCTTTATTCGTTTCTTTTCTATTTGTCAGAAGATAATTAACTACCATTTGGACATGCATGCCATTCATCTTATTGTCAGTAGCATTTGATTGTTCGATAAAATCAATGCTACTATTACAACATTGAAATTTGTGATTTTACTCCCGCCAAAAGAAAAAGAACAGATGCTTTTTGTCATCTAGAGTATTTAGAGCAGCCCCAAATAAAGAATTTATGCTCGCACTTGCATTGGATAGTAAGATGGTTAACCACCATTTGGGCATGCTTGTAATTATCATATTGTCCGTAGATTTTATTCTTACTGGTTACTACTATCAATGTTAAAACATGTGCTGCCGTCCCTACCAAAAATATATATATATAACAAAGTTTCTTTATCATCTACTATATTTAGAGTAGCCCCAAAAAAGAAATTTCTGCTAGCATGACGTGCCTTGGACAACAGGCAGACCTCCGTAGATGCAATTCCTGCTATACGTGGCTGGCGGTTTCTTTCCTAAGATGGAACACTAGTTGATTTGATCGAGAAGAACTAGCGGGCATCCCAATATGGCATATCCTGTAGCCCTTTTCCCCTCACTAGTCTGCAGTTTTGGCTTGTATGATAGTCAGCTGATTTGGAATAAACTTGTTGCTAAACTTACGGATCCTATCTGTTGAAAATTAAATTAAGAGAGAAGAGAATAGAAATGGGAGAATATATGGTTGAATTTATTCCCATGTTACGTGTAAAAATCATGGTGAGAACTGCATATAAATAGATAGAGAAGTAAGTACCAAGGAAAGTACTAAATATGAAAAGAAGTCTTTAATTCTAGAATCCAGAATTAACCACACAACATAAATAAAATGCTATTATCCGCATATTGCTAGATTACTATAGAAGTAATGTTGTTGTTCACATCTTGTAAATCGATTTTCCACAGATTACTTCAAGGAGGAATGATGATGGCCACGGATTCTAGACTATTCCAACGCTATATAGTATATTTAGTTTGTATAGCAAAAATCTATTATTTAATTTAGAGTTTCATTATTATTAAGACATTTACTTTTTCTCTATTTTCAACTATGTAAACCTCTATATATTGGGCTAAATTTTGACCAACAAAACCAGGAAGAATACTGTAACTTTTTTCTCTTGTTCTCTCGTACCTTTTCTTTCATGAATATCAAATATAAGTTTTGACTTAGCTATGGCCGAGAGCCCAAACCAGGTTATCTCCAACCTTATGATACGACTGCAGTTCTGCTGGTCCAGTACCAAGGCAAACCAGCCTAATCAGCCGTTGATGAAGTACATGAGGAGAAGTAAGGGGTGTTTTGGCGGGAAAGTTTGAATGGGTCTTAACGGCTTTTATGAGGGTTATTAGATAGGTTTTGCTTTATGTTTTATTTCCTGCAGCGTTTTCTTTTGCCGTCTTATTCCTAGCAGCATCTAAGGTTTGTGGAGAAACAATTTACCTCTTAGATTATAGATTACCCTTGTATCTTTCTTGTTTGCTTGATATTAAACGATTAGCCCTAATTTGGGTTACTTCCCACCGAATTCTGGCAAGTTGTTCGCTAATTTTAGCAAATGTTCGTATGAAATTGGAATCAAAATGCTCGATTCTAGAAATCGACTCGATCGCGGCATGCCTCATGATGATACAGTCATGATAAAAGCTATTTGAGAGGGAAACAACATGTTACAGTATATGGGATTGCATCGCTTATGCATGGCCGAAGCTCACGATACAATCGCGATTTGCACTCGCTGAAAAGCAATGGCCGATCGCGGAAGTTC
The DNA here is from genome assembly GCA_022702705.1 of Papilionanthe hookeriana x Papilionanthe teres. NCBI lineage: Eukaryota > Viridiplantae > Streptophyta > Magnoliopsida > Asparagales > Orchidaceae > Papilionanthe > Papilionanthe hookeriana x Papilionanthe teres. Next base: position 100,368,643 of record CM040424.1, on the reverse strand, counting down.
AAAACCTCGGCGTACAGGGGCTTCGTGACTGAAGCTCACAATTCAGGCGCGATTCATAGCGAAGATCGACGAGATCACTGCGTTTCAGTATTCCTTTGTGACCAAACAGCGCCACTATAGTCGCGAGGGAAGTAGTTGATTGGAATCATGATGTAAATTGACCTAACCATGCGATACAGTCACAAATTAAGATACTTGGGAAATCACAATCGTAATCAGCATAAAGGAGTTTTTCGTTCTAAAGCAATCTAAAAAAATGACAGCAAGAAAAGTTGATGTTTTGAAAAAGATATTGGAAAGTGAGGTAGGCCAACTTAAATCCAGAATAGAGGAAAGTTTTCCTTCATTGACAACAAATTTGAGAAATTGGAGATGATAAAATAAAGAAACTTATTGAGATGCAATCCAAGATCACAACAACGGCTTAACTCGGCAAACGCTAACCAAGGGATGACCGGAGAATCCATGGACAGATCAAAAAGGAAATAGATCAAACATAAGGAACATAAGGAGAAAAGTGCATCAAGAACTCCCTTATGACTTAGATGGGGGATGGAGATTAGAGATTTCTCAGAGGGGGTTAAGCCGAAACATGGAAGAGAGGCTATGCAAAGGGTTGAGATGAACACGAAAAGGGAAAGAGAAACAAGAATGGAGTATGACTATGACCGAATGAGGGAGTTTAACCCTAGATAAATGGGGGAAAACACCAGAGGGAGAGGACGTTGGGTGGTGATGCTAGTGTTAGAAAGTTGGGTGATGATGTTAGTGTTAGGAAATTGGGTGGTGAAACAAGAATGGGGTATGGCTAAGATCGAAGGAGAGAATTTCACCCTAGCTAAATCGAGGAAAACACTAGAGGGAGAGGAAGTTGGATGGTGATGCTAGTACTAGGAAGTTGAAAATGTCAATTTTTTGAGGGGGTACAAGTGCATGGATGGGTGTATCAGGTGGAAGATACTTCGCGGTGAATGGGCTCAACGGCAGAGAAAAACTCATGACATCGGGGTTATGTTTGGAGAGGAGAGCATTGGCAAAATTTTAATAGAGGAAAACTAGATACCAAATCCGTTCGTCGGAGGAATTTAAGGATTGCTTATTGGAACATTTTAGAGTCATTCAGAAAGAAGACATACATAGACAATTATATGTCTTGACTTAGGAGATGACTTTCATAGAACTTTCATAGACTATGAAGAGAGATTTGAGCTACTATCGGGACAGCTGAGGGGGATTTCTAAAGTAGGATTGGAGAGAAACTACGTGATAGACCAAAAGCATAACATATGGACAACACTCCGACTATTGGGACCACGGGGATTGAGAGAGATGATTAAACATGTCTAGATGGTGAAAGACAGAAACCAGATGAAGACGACCAGCAAAAGCGGCACCACGAGAGGATTCCACTAGAATACCTCGACAAGATGATACTGACAACCCAGAAGGAGGCATCGAATGAGAGGAATAAGGAGGCCCGTCCCGTAGTCGACTTTAAGTGCCTCATAGAGGCAAAGTTGCAATACAAGAGAGCAAAGGGATTATGTTTCCGATGTGATAAGAAGTATGCCTCAGGCCACCGGTGCAATGATCACATGCTCCAGGCCCTTTTGATTTGTGAGAGAGAGGAGGTAGATGGTGAGGAGTCAAAGGAAGAAACAGTAGAGGAAGAGGAGCACATACACTTCGATGTATCGTAGATGTCTTTCAACTTAGTGGTAAGATTTACTCCGATTCACACCATAAAGGTGAGGGTGTAGAATAGGGAGCAGCCATTAGTGGTGTCGGTGTATATTGGAGCCACTCATAATTTCATCTCAAATTGAGTCGTGGACCAACTGAAGTTGAGGCTGGAAGAAACGGGAAGCTTTTGGGTCAAGTTAGGGATATGAAAGATGGAGAAAAGCCGATGAATTTGCAGGGGATTAGTATTGACAATAGAGGGCCTACATGTGGTGAAGGACTTCCCTCCATTGGACTTGTGAAGAACTAATGTGATTTTGCGGATGACGTAGCTATAAACAAATGGGGAGACGAAGGTGGATTGAGAGATTAGGGTGGAAGGGAGGAATGTGCTGCTAAGAGAAAATGTTAGACAATTCAGAACCATGATCTTACTCAATACCATAGTCAAGACGATATGAGGAGCAGGTTTGAGATATTTGGTGGAGTTATATGATATGGACGAGATTCAGGGGCCCGGGTCGGTAGAGTACCCTGAGTGCATTCAACGGCTTCTACAACAGTTTTCTGACATCTTTCAATAGCCTAGCAGATTACCGCCACCAAGGGAACACGAACATACCATTACATTGAAGGAAGGAGTTCCTCCTATCAGTGTCAAGCCATGTCAGTATCATCAGATTAAGAAGGATGAGATAGAGAAGTTGATCGAGAGATTCTCGAAGCAAAGATTATCAGAACTGGTGTGTGCCCTTTTTTCTAGTTCTGTTTTATTTGTGAGAAAGAAGATGGTAGTTGGAGATATTATGTGGCTAAGGGCTTTGAACAAGGAAACTATACTGGACAGTTTCTTATCCCGGTGTTTGATGAGCTGTTAGATGAACTTTATAGAGCGGTCATCTTCTCGAGATCGATATGAAGTCAAAATACCTTTAGATGAGGATGAATCCAATGGATGTGGACAACATAGCATTCAGGACTCATGAAGGACACTACAAATTTTTGATAAAGTTATTTGGCCTTACCAAAACTTTGGCCACATTTCAGCCTTCATGAACAAGATTTTTCAAACTTACCTCAAGAAGTTCATTCTAATATTTTTTTATGACATTATGATGTACATTCATATAGAAGCACAACACATGGGAAACTTGATGACCGTAAGAGACACTGAGAGAGCACTAGTTGTACGTCAATGTGAAAAAATATTCCTTTATACAAACACATTTGGAGTACCTAGGGCATGAAGTGATCAAGGCAGAGTCAGCAGCAGATCAGCACAAGATCAAAGCTATGAATCTGTTTGGGGCAACTGCAACTTATTGACATTTTGCTGATAAGCACCTGATCTAAATAAGCTGCTGATCAGCAGCTGATCCAGATAATCTGACTGGTTGTTTGGTTTCTACTGTAGGAAAACAACAGATTTGCAGCTGATTGTAGATAAATGATCATTCTGCCTCTGCGCAGTAATGTTCATTTTTATAGTTATATACATATTTTTAGGCAAAGGATTATGACAGCTGTGTGTAAATATCAAACTTTGTGTGTTTGATATGTAAATACATAAAAATTTTGTGGGATAAATGTAAATTTCCCAAGAATTAATATTCTAGTTCAAGTTATAGAAGAACCTATTCTTATTAGCACGACCAGGTTTATCATGTAACTTGAACGCAGGCTTGAGTTAAATAACATGTGAGCCATCAGCTCATGCCTTCTATATTCGAAACCACACGTCTCCACTTTGTCCTCTTCTGTTCAAAGCACTCGCGCTCATTGTTCCCCTTCCTGTCTCTTTCTCCACTCCTGTTCACAAATCAAGCCGGAGAAAAGTCAAAAACATAATCGTGCATATGGATACCTTCGAAACTCTCCACTTCTTCCTGCCTCGCACATTCCTCCTTGCCTCACACGCTGTCCAGCCCGTCGAAACCCTCACCGTCCTTCCCTGTCCATGCTCGACCAATGAGTAGAAGCTCTCGCCTTCACCTTCTTTCACACCGTCCTCTCCTTCACCGTTCCCTACTCAGAAATCTGCATGACAGAGCCGAAGACCAAAAGCCCTCGCTCCTTCCCTATGCATTTTCTTTTGTTGTGATTCTTTCCAGCTCCTTGAACAGTAAGAAGGATTTGAGACTTCGTGCACGGATCCCATTCCTCCACGGCCAAATCTCCCACTTTTCCGATTGGGCCACTCTTCCTCTGTGGCAAAGTTAACTTCCGAAGGGTATGTGGGTAATAAGCTGGGTAACAACGCAGGCCACAGGGTCAGCCCGCGGCCGTGTTTATTAGAAAAATTCGAACAACTTATTCGTATAAGAAAAATGAACGCACGAGGCAAACGCCTCGGCTGCATTTTCAAAACCCAAACCAAATTAGCTGCCCCAAACGAGCCCTATGTTGAATTGGTAGATGAGCTTAAAGAAGTAGGGCTCTTAAGCCTCACCGAGTGCTACCGAAAATTCATGACTATGACATGATAGCATGGCCACTGATGGAGCAGCTGAAGGAAAGATAATTTCAAGTGGGGGGGAAGGAACAACACGGGCCTTCGAACAGCTGAAGAGAGTCGTGACCAATGTTCAGATATTAGCAATTCCATACATCGGTGAGTGATTTTTGGTAGAGACAGTTGCATCAAGGTATGTATTGGAGCAGTACTCAAGTGGATCAGCGGCATATTGCCTATTTCAACAAGTTGCACATGGATAGAGTGAGGCTCAATCGCGTATGAGTAGGAACTGATGGCTCTTGTCTTACTTGGCTGTTCAGACATGGCACCCCTAGCTATTGGGGCAACATATTAAATTTAGGATAGATCAGGTAAGCTTGAAGTATTTATTGGAGCAAAGAATGGCGACTGAAGAGCATCAGTGGTGGCTATCCAGATTATTTGGATATGAGTTTGAGATCCAATATCGCCCAAGAATGCATTGCCAAGTAAGGGCACTTGATAGCATTATAAGTACCCCTGGTCCTAAATTGGAAAGCCCTGAAGCAGGAGAGCAAGCAGAATGAAGGGCTAAGGAAGCTCAGAGCAAAGTTGTTACAAGATGCATACAATCATCCAAAATACGCATTGAGGTGGCAACAGCTACTCTACTAGGAACAATTTGTGTAGCTGAAAGCATCCAAGTACATCCCCAAAATATTGCAGGAGTTTCATGACAGTGCGAAAAAACATACAATTGACTATTAGCCAAGCTATATTGGGGGGAGATGTACAGAGATGTAGATGATATGATGGTGAGATGCGATGTGTGTTAACGAATAGTTATTTGACTATGGTACCAAAAGGGTTACTGCAGCCCCTAGCCTAACCTGAGAAAGTTTGGGAGGAGGTGAAGATGGATTTTATATAGGGGTTGTCATGATCTGTGGTATTTACGGTGACGTTGGTGGAAGGGGATTACCTAAGCAAGTATCTGCATTTCATTCCATGACGACACGCTTACACTATTATCTAAGTCATCAAGGAGCTCATATAGAAAGTGGTTCGTTTGCATATGCCTCACCAAGGCTAAGGCGCTCCTTACCTCAAAAAACGATTAAAATTTTGAAGCACACTGCAAATTTTTTAACAAATTACAAGTAATATCAATAACATTACCGATTAACCCTCACACCTACCGGACTAAATAAAAAATATATAAATAAAATATATCCATAAAAAATTATGTAATTGAAGTTTTAATTATCAAAAAAATTATTATTATAATTAATATCTTTATTTATGATTATTAATTAAAAAAATAAAAAATAAGTGAAATAAAGATAATGAGAGAATGAGAGATTATACAAATAACTAAAGATAAGACGCGAGATAAATAATTCTTTATTTCGATGATTCTAATGAAAAATAATTGGGTGATGAGTAATAATAATTTTTAAATTTATAATTTTAAATGTTGTTGACTTGTTATATTTTTGTTTAAGCGGGGAAGAGTATGTCTGAGAGAGAAAATTTTATGTTAGAATTTATTTGATTGTTATATTTTAATATATAAATTTATTTTAATAATTTAACATTTGTATAACTCATCTTATTTAATAATTTGATGTTAGCATATTAAAGTGTTACTTTTATTTTTTAAAATTTATTATTTTTTACTTAATTACAATGTTGTTATATTACTTTTTAACATGTTAAAAACATAGAATATAAATGTTACTTTTTACTTCACACTTTATAGTTTATACAATATTTATTAATTTACGCAATTTTTAAAATTTAAAGCTTACACCTTAAGACTTACACCTCCCTTCAAAAGAACAAAGCCTTGGTTCCCAATTGTGCAATTTTAAACTTTTGGAGGATCATTTAATTGTAGGAAAATATTCAAAATCTAATATAGGGAGCCTAATGTTTGTGAGTTCTTGCACTCAAATTGAACTATCATATGCACGTGAGTAGACTTTCTTCATATTGAGCATATTATTGACACCGAATTTTATGAATAAAGTTATTGTATTTTCTATGATCACCTGTTAAAACAATTTCAAGATGGTTATGTTTAACTCAAATCTTAAAATTGTTTTATAAGATATGATGCATATTTAAGTACCCAGATGTCAACTTTTATATGCCATGCTTTACTTGTGGCATACATTCATATATGTTGACTGATAAAAAGTGCAAAGCAATGCTAATTATTATTACAATTTTACAGTAAGGATGCTAAAATAAGAGGAATTTTTTAAAACTCCGACTGAAGTGTTATAAGTTGGCAAATGATGATGTGCATTATTTACCTACGACGGAGAGGCAAAAGCTCTGACAAGATGAGCCTCAATAAGAACTAAAAAAATATTTCCTAACTCTAGATGATTATTATGTTGGAATAATCCAAACTTTTCAGGGGAGTCATTAATAATTATGTGTTTAATTTAGTCCAAATTATATCAATGTCATGATAACAATAAGTCAACTGCTAGATGACAAGCCAAAAAGATATAAACATGCCACAATTTCTACATATATTTTATGATAATTCTGAGACTATGATCGGTAAAAATAAAAAAAAGGAATACAAAAAATAAATAAAATAATCACACAAATTAAAATGCAAATAATTTGAATATAAAAATATGTATTTCATTGACTTACATTTAAACTTACTGGTTGTGCTTAAAATATTTGCTAATTTAATTAATAGATCATGTCCAAATCTAAAACCTAGTGCACTAAATTAGCTACATTTATAATTATTAATTTTCAATTTAGCACAAAAGACTAGTATGCATATTATTATTCCTTGCTTCTGCATTTTAAACCATATGTTAGAATTGATTATCCCTCGGAATTTTTAGCTCATCGCATATCAAAATGATTACTAGTTTAGAAAAGGGAAAAAGAGCAAGTTGTATAGAAAATTTTTAGCTCATCGCATGTCGCACATCTTGACTATCCATTTTGCCAAGAAGATGTTAAGAATGCATAATTGTATAGAAACTTTAATAATTCTGCATATATCTTCCTCTAATGATCGAAAAATAAATAAATAAATATATATATATATATATATATATATATATCACTAGTTATGTATGTTGATATCATCCCTGGTGTTATGAATTGGAAAAAGTACCTTGAATAAAAAATCTTACAGAAGAAATCAAAATCAAAGACCTCTCACATCTCTAAGTATTTCTCTCAAAATAAAAATCTTTGAAACAAATCTGGCTTGTAGATGTCTTAAAAGAAATTGGTTTGATAAGAAGCAAATTAGTCAACACTCCAATTAAACCTTACATAAATTGCCTGATAGCACAAGATAAAAGAAGATACCAAATGTTGTTGGAGAAACTCATCTACTTGGCTCATACCAAAGCTGGCATTACCTTCATTATTAGCAAGGTAAGTCAACTCATGCATGCACCTTACAAAGAATATGTGAATGATGTACCCAAAAGGGAACCATAAAATAGCGTTATTTTTTTAAAAAGTTCAGAAAAAGATAATTTAAAATTATACAAAACTACATAGATGATAAATAGGCAAGTTTGATAGTTAATATAATATATACATCAAGGTAATGCACTTATGTGTGAGGTAATATCCAAGCCTAAGAAGTAAAAAAACAAAAATGTTGTGGTGGGTAATGCTGAAGCTGATGTTAGATCCTTGGCTAGCGAGATTAGTTAAGCAATCTGGTTGAAACTACTCAAAACTCTAATATCTATCAAGACTTCTATGACAATATATAAGGCAGCTATAAGTATCGCACCCAAATTTGTCCATCATGATCAAACCAATTATGTGGAGGTAGAATGACTGCAGTAAAGGGAAAACTCAAAATTACAATCTGTGTTTTTTATATATTTCCTCCGCTCAGCAAACTGCTGGCATCTTTCGACAAAGAATTGATGAGATCCATATTTGAAAAAAAAAAATTAACAAACTTGGTCTATGTAATCTTTACAAACCAGTTTGAGGGAGAGTGTTTAAATATATGTTGTCTCCCCTTTTAAAGGAAAAAAAAGTGAGGATTTTATCATCTACAACATTTAGAGTAGGCCCAAACACGGGATTTTTGCCAGCATGTGTATTGGATGGCATGCAGACCTTCGATGGCCACTCCTATAATGGCCCTAGATGTAATGGTTGTTGGGTTGAGCTAGAAAAGCAGATGAGCATCCTGTATGGCATTTCCATCCGTTCTTTCCCCATTGTCACCTTGCGGCTTGGTATTTTATGATACGTGGCTTATTTGGAACACTATTTTAACTAATTTCTAGATTAAAATCTATTATATTTATTATTTTTATATCAAAAATAGGTTGTATTATTCAGATTTCATTTCTTGCTAGGATATATTTATTTCTTCCATCTTTCTCATCAAACCTCTGTAGTTAGAGCACGATTTCAACTAATACAAGAGAAGTCTACACTATTTCTTTCTAATACTCCTACTCTCTTCTTTAAATTAGAAATTTTTAATGGTAAAAAAAAAATTGCTTTTCTTTGGCATCATCTATAAGCTTAATTCCTTCCTCTTTCTCCTAGTTATTAGGCTTCTTTCTCTCTCCTTAACCTTGTCTACTTTACATTAAGGCACCCATACATTTGTCTTTCCCACACTCCATTATTTTTTACCTCACAAATGCTTCGTTTACAAAGTATTTTTCCTTTCCAACAGTCTAGGCATCAAAAGTTCAACACAATCTTAGCTTTTCTTGACCCAATCATCATGGATAACAAATGATAGCCTATTTTTAACCAAAACTTCCAAATCAAGTGATCAATAATAAGAACAAGGGTCTAACTATTTAACAAATATAAATTAATTGAGTTACTAATGAATAAATTTTTTTATTCATTTCAGTGATAGGTATTATGCCTGTCTTCACATCTTTAGAAGTTAACAAAGTTTCCTCAATAGGCCCTTAATAAATAGGTTCATATCATATTTAATGCGCAATTATTAAATGTTTCCTCACAAAGCCTCAAAGATTGGAAATTAATAGAAGAGATGGTAATACCAACTGTTCAATATATGAGAGCTGAACTTAAAATTAACCAAAAATAAACAATGGTTATAAAGACAACTAAATTGATTACCACTAATGAAACAATAGAAGAAACAAAAAATGAATCGGTCATCCTGCTAATGTAATCATCGATTAGAAATGCAAATGAAATCATTCTAGATACCTTTCACACTAAATACATGAGAGGAATTATTAGAAATTATAAAATTGCAAATATATGTAGAAAACAAATTAAGAACATACTCGGGGCAAAGTTCCCTGTATGAACTCCCAAGTGGCACTGCAAGATTTTCTCTTTGTATCCCAAAACGAAGATGAAGGATGTCGACATTCTGGAGAAGCAGAATAACCATAAATCAAAATGGTATAACAGCATACCAAATTAAATTTGTACGTGCAAAAATAATCTTAACACCAAATTCATATCAGCAATCAAAAGGATATAATACATCCCAAATTAATTTTGTATGTGAAAAAATAAGCTCAACACCAAATTCATATCAGCAGAATTCTGTTAGTAATCAATTAACAACAACATAGGAATACGGATTAACAAGAACATACCAATAATAGAGTGCTAAATCCATATTTGACAACAAAGTTGGAAGCCAAAAGAAATCGATTAAAGCAAAACCAAAAATATGTGAGCAGATGTGGCTTACACTTCTTTTTATTAGAAAAGGGCGAAAAAAAAGATTCAATAAAGTCAAATTGATCAAAATCATTCTAGAAAGTTTACCGAAGAAACCAATCAATATTATTTTGTCCCACCATTATATCCACAGGATATTTATCTAAGTAGTAACCACTTTTTGTGTCATTCATAACCAGTAATCTCAATTTGCATCATAAGTTAGAGTATGATATCCAAGGCAAGAATAGAGTCATTAATAAGAACATGTTGGATATGTTAAGCGCAAGTTGTGCATCCTTCGCATTAATACAATTAAACCTTAATTTAATTCATCAACTGAACAGGCAGTCCTCAAGAGGAAACACAATTTTTATTTTAAAGAACTGCTGATGGAAAAAAATGAAACTGAAAACAGGTACAAAAATGCACATTGTCAAAATCAATCATGAAGATCCTTATAGCAAGCACATAAGTATTAGAATGAAAAGCGAAAGGAATTCAAAACAACCTATACAAACACCAAACCTGATAATATAAACAGTTAAACAAATAATATGAAGTGCACTTCACAGTCCCGAGATGTTGCTGATTTGCCCTGTAATTGAACACCAATACATATGGAACCCAGAGAGAATGCAGCTTCCAACCAAAACCCAAATTCAACAATTCCCTTTTAGCAGCTATACGCAAGTCTTGTGCACAGATCCAAGCATCCATTTTCCATTCTCATGTCCCAATTTTTTCTTGGGCTTTCAACTCTTGCACCCCAATGATGGTTTTGGAGGCTCTTACTCTTCCTTGCCACCACCTACTTCATGCACCTCCAGCAATCAATGACCTCTATCTATGCCACTCAAAGTCATCTCACTTAATCCTCCACTTATGGCACACTCAAACACACTGCAACTTATTATCGTTTCTTCCGAGTCTCGCCCCCAGTCGATCAATCCCCTCATCCAAATGGCAGCCTACTCACTATTGTTCGTGCAGGTATTGCAAGTATATTACATCTACTCAAGTTCTAAACTTTAACGTTTCCTCTATCACAATATATTCCAATTTAACTGATAACCACTTAATGCTTTACCACTCCTTGATATCTTGTCTCACTAAGAAATGAAGAAATACCTCCATGATAGTATTTCTCCATGCCTCAAATTGGTTATGAATTTACATCATAAGTTAGAGTATGACATCCAAATTTCGGAAGATAGAAGAAGAAATGAAGAAATACCTCCAGGATCAAAACAAATCTCTGTGGCTGGAGCCAACTCCAACAGCCATGGCGGCGGTCGCCTGCCTTCGGCAATGACGCTGCAGGCGAGGGATTCACCGTATGATTCCAACTGCTTATGGAGCTTGCGCTTCATCCGCCTCTTCCTATCGAAGATTTCAAGAAAGAGGCGCTCCATTTGTTGCCGTCTTCCCCCGATTCGGAGCTTCGAGCGTCGCCGAGTACCCTAGGTGAAGTCCGTGCGGAGAGGAGGGAGGGGGAAGCGTAACGTTATTATGCTTTTTAAAAAATTAATGATAAAATTAATAAAAAAAGACGTGTAATTTTGTAAAAATTGGTAAAAAAAATAACATATAATTTTCTTATTAATTTTATGTATTTAAAGAACTACATATTAAAATTTAAAATTTATACTCATCTTTTTATATCAAAATATTTGCTTAAGATTATATATTTTAGTTTAAAATTGAACATTAATAATATTATCGATAATATTTAAATACGTTACCAGTTAAAATTGATGTAGATCTCACGTCAAAAGTATAAAAATAAAACAAAATTGCTTCAAATTTTTAATTTTCGGTTCTACTAAAAATAAGATGCTAAGTTTAAGTTGACAGGTTTTATAAAATTGTATCTTTTTTGTTGCATAATTATGATATAATTTGAATAAATTTTGAGCCTATCTCTAATGATATTTTAGATAATATTATTAGCTTTGTGTATGTATAAGTTGAAAAAAAGAAATTAATTAAATTTATTTCAAATAAATCTTGAGTAATTATTTAATCATCACAGTCTCAACATAAGGTGGCATGTCTTGATATGGCAAGTCGCATCGGGTCGAGTTATGATAATTACTTCAATAATATTATGGTAAAATATTTTAAGGAATTAATTAACAACCAAAGTCATAAATGAGAGGTAAAATTTTGGATAGTTTAATATTTTTTTCTCGTATATCATTCTTCTATGTGCATATCATATGAAAGTATTGGGAAGTTATGAATCCCTAAGATTGGGATGTGATAGTTGGATAGAATTATAGTCGGATTGGGGTGGTACATAACATTGCGAGAGCTCTAATGTCAGATGGAATGACTCACTCTGCTGTTTTAGTAGCTCAATTAATGGGTGGTGCTTATGGTAAAATGTTCACTTTAAGAGTAAAGGAGCAAAAAAGGTACTTACAATTTTTTCATATTAAAGATGTCTCGAATAGGATACTAACTTTAGAGAAGTCATCTGTTAAAATGTAATGTCCAAAAAATTGAAAGGAACCCATGATAGTATTTTTATGTCTGACACTGGGGTTGGGGAGGGGTGGGGGGAGGCATACGTAAAAGTTTTAAAATATTTTACTTGAGATCGAATACTACATCAGGAAATAATATATCACCTTGATATATAAAAATACTACCATAAGATAAATTTAATTGTGAAGTGATTGTTTCACTGCTCCGTGGGGTTATGGATCAGTAGTCTTTCCCTTATCCTACAAAAATAAAGTTTATTTTAGTTATGGGGTTTGATATCCTTAATTAATTCTATCATAAGAAAAAGTTTTTTATAATAAATCTACGATTAAAACAATGGTTGGCATTTCTTCATATTATAAGTATGGATTTCAAGTTTCTAATTAGGGTTTGAAAGTGTAATGGCTCAAACTAGGAATAGTTTTTTAAGAAGGCAAAGGATAAAGAATATGGAGCCCTATATGCTAGAAGGACTAGTGTTATTCATGTCTTTCTTTTATTTGGGCTTTACATTTTAGGAATTAAAATTAAAATTTTGGTTTTGATTGTATAATTTTTTAAAAAATTTAAAACATACATTCAACAAAACTAAACCATCAAGAAGCTTAAAAGAGGACTTGTTCTATAACAAAGACATAATGAGTGCCTCGTACCCTAAACTAAGGTGAGCTCTGCAAATAAAGGGTAGAAGGTTCCAACTTAGCCTAAGAAAGTGATACTTATATATTACACTCTTTCTAAAACGAGAAACCAGAATGATTATCTTAGACTTACCGCTTAAAAGAGCGTTAATTTGTTATAATTAGAAAGATTACATCATTGCTTGCGACTCAATTCTAAAGATGAAGTAATTTGGGCAAACATGCATCTAACTAATGCAATAACTTTGTTATTATACAATTTTAAATTTTATTTTGACTAGATATAATATCGAGTCTTTTGAGTCAATTAAGAATGGTAGGCTTGACTAAGTAAATTTGATTGATTGAAGAGGATTCAATTAATTAAATTTTGAATGATGGTTATAATTTGACTTTGTAGTGAAGGCCATGAAAAAGGCATGCTGACCTTATATAATGCATGTGTGAAAAAACTTGAAACCAAGTCACGTACAAAAGGCAGATTCATCCTATAGGTGTGGTGGTCCTCATAGGTTAGATTTCCCCTTTCCGTTCAATAGGTGGAAGCCTAAAATTAAAGAATAGAAGGAATGTGATATCTGATGCATATAGTTTTTTTTGCAATCAGCTAGTTGATTTTGATTTGTGCTTGAATTAATTTCCGTAATTTAGTATTTATATGCATGCAAATGCAAAATTCTAAGGTGTGATTCATATTTTTATTATATTTTATGTATTTATTTTTGTTTGTGTTATAAGTTTGATTTTTTAAAATCTTGAATATTTGAAGTAACCAATTTGTTTCATCTTCCAAAGAACTAAGTAGACCAAAATCCAAAGAAATGAAACGTCTAAGCTCATATGACTCAATTTGAATTAGAGTGGTAGAATGAGGATTATACCTACTAAATGTATGGACAAAAAATCTATATAGAAGGGAGAAAGAACAAATGATCTAGCTACAAAGCTAAGTCACCCAACAAAAGACTTACAATCCCGTCAAGATTGGGAGAGACACTAACACCCAATATTGAACTAGACAAGCACCTAATTGTATAAAATGCATACTAGACTGTTAAGATTGGAAAATAAGAGTACTTTCCTTAGGTGATGCAGTATTTATGCAGTGAGCTAAAACTTGTTAAGTGTGGAGGCCCTTTTAGCATGCTTGGGGATAATATCCATGTATTTTATGATCATTAAAATTAGCCTAATGACCATGCTAAAAAATAAGTGCAGAAAATAAAATAACACATTTTATAAGCTTGATTAGAGATAAATATTTTATGATTAAATTTATAATAAAGATTTTATCCTAATAAGCCTAATCATTTTTATATCTAGACAAACTACATGCATAAAAAGAGTGAATATAGGAAAAGTGTCGTAAAGAACACTCAATTATAAAAGAATAAAAGCTGAGGTGTTGTTGGGTTAGCTATAATCCCACAAAAGAAATAGAAGGTTGTTGGACTTTGTATATGCATACCTGATCATAGAACCATACAATAAATGTACAATATGGAATTTAAAGGTGTAAGATACGAGCAAACAAGTCCTGGTCCTCTCCACACAACCCTTGCTCCAAGCTCTACGACACATGCTCATATTTTACTTCACGTATAAACTCTCCTAGAGGACTTTAGAAGTATAAGGAGAAAATATAATATACTTCTTGACTTGTAAAATAAAAGTTAATATGGATTATCTAATGTAACGTGTCAATGGATTTATCTTGTGAGAGCAGAGCTAAGCAACACAAGTAGAAAATACATTAATATAAATCATTAATCTCCTTCCTTTTGTATACGACAACTTACAATAAAGAATCCATCCAAATATACTAGTACACAATTCCCATACTCAGTAAAGTATGCATAAAGCACTAAAGGTGTATAGCAGCAAGCACATGCCAAAGAATAATAGGGGCACACAAAAATCCATAACTACATCATATACTTGATTCTAAATAGGAAGTCCAATTTGTTGTTTAAACAAATTCTAAGTGCAAGGGCTAAGGTTCTTTTTGTAGGATCTTAATGGGGACACCATGCTTAGGGATGTAAATGAGTTTAGCGAGATCAGGCTCGAGTCATTAAAAAATATCATTGTTCTTTTCAAGTTGGTAACATATTGGGCATAAAAAATTTATTCGTGCTCAACTTATTTGTTTAGAGAGCCTAACATGAGTTGTTTGCAAACAACGAGCTTTTTTGATAACCCTAATCATGCAGACATATGATGTAAAGGGTTGGGGCGACATATAAATCTTATTGTTTATATTTAAATATTCATATAAACAGAATTTAATATATTTTTATTCTATTTTTAATTAATAATTTTAATTGATTATAAATCTATGTATCCTTGTAGTCAATTAGATTATTTAAAAATAATACTCATTACATATAAGTAGATGTGTGTGTGTGCGTGTGTGTGTGCAAAACTATTTCAAGCCAAAATGAATCAAATGCAAACAAATAAAGATTTGTTCGTGTGCTTGCAATGAAATCTAATTTTCCCATTATTTGCCATAAATGAATCAATAGTGCGAACAGAAGGCCCAACATAATTGTTCAAAAATAGTGGTGTTTAGTTAGCTTGTTTTTATATCGAGTGCAAAATATTATTTGTGTTCAGCTTGTTTGCTTGGTAAACTAATCAAACACGAGTTGTTCGCAAATAAGGATCCATTTTGACAACCTAATCAAGCTATCTTCATCCCAAGCATCCAATGAACTTACCTTCGCCATGACAAGTGGAAGGAGCTTAACACTGGTCAATGCTTGCAATGATCGTATGACACATCTCTGAGTTGCGTAAAATAACAAGTAATGCTCATTTACCTTTTATTAACATGGGTCAAACTAAGGTTAGATGAAGCCTAGCCTCTAAAGTACTGACTCATGCAACCAAAACTATAGAAGAAAAATGAATTTTTTACTTGGATGAATTAATCCACTCAAATACATAGAATGCTAAGCCGCAAAAGCATGACACCACAAGTTCCTCATGACATGAGTAATACAACAAAGTCAGATCAATGCAACAAAAGCATCAAGCAAGTGAGTGCAACAAATGCACTTTTAGTTCAATATGCAATGGTTCATACAACACATGCATAATGTTACCATGGACTAGTAGGGTGGCACCACAAGGTTCGTGTAAACAATTTCGAGGTACTCATCTTCCTTTCTGAAAAGAATGTCAGGTACGATGGTAAAAAATACCAAGCATAAAATAAAGATCTAACAAGCATGCGATATAAAAAATTTGAAATGATGTGTTAACAAAAAGGTTTAAAGGCTTCAAACATTCAGACACTCACACTTAAGTTGTGATAGGGCTTCAACATTTTCCTGCACACCTCATCGGGTAATCCACAGAAGGTGAAAATGGAAGAGAATGAGTTTTTGCTTGGTCGACTAACGACATGAACGAGGTAAGCCTAACCGATTATTCAAACTAAGTAAGATCTCCACC